>PDND01000116.1:0-87885 GCA_002572855.1 [Emmonsia] crescens | reverse complement strand
GCCGGACCCCGCTCTCATGGGCAGCTGGGAATGGCTATGAGCCGGTGGTGAAGCTGCTGCTTGAAAGGAATGCTGATATGGAGTCCATGGATATAATCAGCCGGACCCCGCTCTCATGGGCAGCTGGGAATGGCTATGAGCCGGTGGTGAAGCTGCTGCAAGAGACAGGATATTCTCAGATATCTGCCTGATTAGATTTTCTTACATAGGCGACTAGGACGATATTGATAACTATTCTTCTACATTTCGGTTGATAACTTCAAACATTCTTCTCTTATTTTCTAATCTCTATTCAAAAGAGGGGCCCGGGGTGCGAGGTTACTTTATACCTTCACAGGTTGCTTCTGGAATATTCGAGAGATTTCTAAGAGATTTTAAATAAATACCAAATATGGTTGGTATGATCTAAACAAAATACTTCTCGTGGCCACTATTTACTGATTATGTAGCGATATAGTTGATCATACGAAGTGTGTAGCGGGCCGGCTTGTCACCTTACCACCCCGCTCTGCCTTCCGCCTTCCTACATCACTACATCACATGTATGCCTTCCGCATACGGATCTGCCCCTTCCTCATGTACTGTACATTACAAACGAGGAGAAAGAATTATGAAGTAGGAGAATTGATAATAAAAATGTTAAAATATCATACAGTAGACACCCACCCTGTCGTTCATATCCATGCCACACCATCAGATAACATATCCACCATTTCTTTCTTTCGTTGGTGAGGCCGAAGTCCCAGCTTAGCCCATGCTATGGAACAGTAGATTCAAGACATGAATGAAAGAAATGAGCAACACTATTGATGCTTATTGTATATACATGACTGAGGGACAGTGTACAGTTAGTTTAGTAGTAGCAAAATACAAGTTGATATTGTCAATCGCTCACTATAGCACCCATGGACATTCTAAAGCACTCCCACTGCTTAGATGCTTGCAGTGACAGCGATTAATCCATCATATAATTCAAAAACATTCAAATATCAAGAGCCAAGTAAAACAGTCAAAACTAAAGACCATTCATATCATAAACCAGAGCTTGCAGAGCAACAACAAACAACAACCAAATTATAACAATGCGTTCAATCTCACAATCAGAATTTAAAAATCATTGGTTACTGCTCCTCAAGAACGCCGCAAATAACAACCCCCGTCACTCTTCGATACTAAATAAATAACACATTTCCTCCGCAACGATGTCATGGACGCATCCAAAAGGCGTTATTCAATTTAATCCTTTCTCATTTCCTCATTATTCCCAGAGAATGAGATTCTTCTCACTTTTCTCCTCGCAAGGCAGGGACATACCGTCTCGACCCCCCAAGTTGTACCTAGAAAAGCCCGATGGAACTGGTAAGCTATCCAAATTCATATATCCCTTGGTATACCCCATCCATCTGTATTCTAACTCATTGACAGAGGAACCCGCCGCAGAAGCAGATATGTTTATATATCGGCGTCATCGGTGGTTGTAAGCGCTCCTGGTTATGCTGAACTTGAATTCAGCTGACGCAGCTTTTAGATTCAATAAAGAGAGGGAACTTAGACGCCGACATCTGCATTTTAACCTTCGAAAACTTGTCAAGATTGCTGTTGATGCTGTTGGTGATGGTGCACAGAGCTGTATGTACTAACTCTGCTTATAATATTCACGCTTTAAGGGGAAAGTAAGTCGTACTGAGCATGCATTTTGACAGGTACGAAGGTGTTGAAATGTGTCGAGGGGCTCCATAACAAGGCACTTCTTCTGACAATGGACAATGGGAAGGAAGTGTTTGTGAAGCTTCCAAATCCAAATGCGGGCCCGGCACGATATGTTACAGCATCAGAAATGGCTACAAGGGAATTTGTCCGTTGTTCTTCTACTGGTTCAGCTTGCAAAGAATCTAACAAAATATTTCCAGCTCCGTGAAGTAGCGAATGTGCCTATACCACGTGCTTTAGCATGGTCATCGGATTCCGCGAACCCGGTTGAAGCTGAGTATATTATCGAGGAGAAAGCTCCTGGTACAAGGCTAGGAAGCTTGTGGCACCAGTGGCCTCGAGAATCAAAGTTACGCGTAATAGAGCAAGTCGTCGATTTGGAGCACGTTCTTACGACTATCAAGTTCACTAAGCATGGTTGTCTTTATTTCAAGGAGGATTTACCGCAATCCTTCCGCGAAGGGAACGATAACCTGTTGGTTGACTCGCCTAGGGACTTAGCTAATTTGGATCGATATGCCACTGGGCCGCTCACAGGCGCCGAGCTTTGGAATAGTGGCCGAGGGGATATGGATTTGGATAGAGGGCCTTGTAAGCAGAAGCCTTTTTAGATTTGATACTACTATTGAGAGGTCCGCTAATCATCGGTTTGTTCCACGCAGGGCGACGGCCGGAGGATTATGCAAGAGCTATAGGGAAGAATGAGATAGCTTGGATCGAAGCACATGCTTCCCCTCGAACGAACGCCTATGTATCTCTCAAAGACCCCGAGCTTCCAGACCATGCTCTTTCTCTCCTGTCAAAATATCTGGACGCAACCCCCTATCTCGTACCTGATGATCCCATAGCTAGTGCAAACGTTCTTTGGCATCCGGATCTGCATCTGGACAACGTCTTCGTTGACCCTATGACGTGCAAAATTACCGGTATAGTCGACTGGCAGAGTGCAAGTGTAGCGCCACTGTTCTACCAGTCCTGCGTACCTCGGATGTTTAGACATGATGGGCCCGTCCGGGAAGGGTGGGTTGTCCCATCGCGCCCAGAAGATTTTGACACTTTAAGCGAGGACGAGCAGCAGCTCGTCGATCAAGACTTGGAGAATGAAACTATTCACAAATACTACGAAGCAAAGGTCCTCAAACGCGCCCCTCACCACTGGGAAGTCCTGAAACATCAGAGGGACGTACAGCTCAGGCGCAACCCAACCTGGCTTGTGACTGGTGTTTGGGAAAATCGCGACCTCTTCTTTCTGCGTCAGAGCTTGATTGCCATTGCAGCTCTCTGGGATAGGCTACGGCCTGATGAGACGACAGAATCTCCAGTTTCTTTCACAAGAGAGGAGCTAGATCTTCATGCGAAAGAGGACGAAAATATCACAGGAGTTGGAAATATGCTGAAACTATTTCGAGATGAAGGGGTGCTCCCAGTAGATGGGATGGTGGATCCGGAGGACTATGAGAGAGCTATGATCAACTGTCGAAAGTTCAAAGATGTATTCATTGACACTGCGAAGGATGAAGAAGAAAAAAAGCTATTCTCTAAACTCTGGCCATATCAGAATCAAGAATCATAGCGATCACAATGTTTAAATGAACAACTGTTCCCAAACCAAGCATATACGATCATAGGGAGTGGAAGGCAGGGCTTCCCACCAGCTCGGCCTTACTTAAGCCATTAAAATCTTGCGATAAGAAGTACATGTACGTATGAAAATATAAGGTGCGCAAGAAAGATTCATGGTTAACTATTAACAAAATCAAAGCCCATCAAATTACACACTGTGACTCTAGATACACTTAGTCAATGATTAAGAAAGGTTGCTAATATCTCAATTCAAACATTATTTTCAAGTCTACATCGGGAGCTTCTTTTTCTACGAACAACTTGATGAGCTGGAAAAACAAAAAAGAAACACATTCTCTAAGCCATGACGTCAGCATATATGACAGAGCTAGATAGGGCAGAAAGGAAGACTGCGTGTTATATGATGTCTGAGAAGAATTCAGATAGGAAAAGTAATGATTGAAAGGTGATGTACTGAGTACAGAAAGGATGAATGGTAAGGTCATAGTTTAAATTGAAATTCTAACAATATTTTTCTTCATTGAGCCAGACTTCTAGATTGTGATCTAAAGTTTTTTTTATTTTGCACAATATCTCTTGCACTGGAATTGAAATTCGCTTCCAGTTTGAGAGTATACTTCAAGCAAATGGCACATTGCAATTAAATAGTTAGGCCCAGTGTGCTCCATAGAGAGTCTACCACTCAAACCTTGATTGTCGTTCCCCTGATAAACTATAGGCAACTCTGAAAATCGGTGGAATGTACTCCGTATGTCAGAAAAGAAGATGGAAACAAAGGAGCGTCGTTGCCCTGCCCTTAGCGTCCAGGTCCAATTCCAAACCAATCTCCCTTTCTAGCACCAACCTAACAGTTCGTTGCATTTCAGAGTCTTGATTCAACTCCTAGAATATTAAACGAGCGTGGAAGCTAGAGTTCAAGCTTGCCCGCGAAGTGTATGCTTTCCTGTCGTAAAGCTTTCCGAGAATGCTAATAGACGTCGTGTATACAGGTTGGAGCGAGAAGTCAAACGGTTTCCCGCGAGCCCAAACGGCTACGAATTAGACGAATTGTCAACCGTCGTCTGAACACGTATTGGTACGTCCGGTGGTGCTTTATCTGACGCAGTAAACTTTAAGAACAGATCAAAAGACCAGGAATCCACTGACCTAGCTAGTTCCTCCAGAAAAAGCTCGCCCGCATCCGTATCTTTTCCACTGACAGCAAACAGTTTCAAAAGGTGATTTCAATCTGTCTCCGTGCTCCGTATGTAGTTGTATTGACTCTCGAAAAGCCGTTTCTGAGCCTCGTCATCAGCAATAGATGTACTAATCACCATGCAGAAGGCGCCCCAGCACAGCTCCAGTCCAATCTCATAATGAATACAGCAATTACGACTAAGTCGCTCCAGCTAACAGAAAAAGCATGTAGATTTTGCGAAACGAAAGGAAGAGCCCTGCGTTGCTCTCGTTGTCGAATCGTCTACTACTGCAGCCGTGAGCACCAAACTGAACACCACAACCAACACAAGATGTCCTGCAACAGGATCACGAAATCACGCAATGCTCTCGCGACCGAGGAGCACAAATTGCGCGATATGCCAGGGGACGGATGGTTCGCAGGAGACGCCTTTAACACCCTGTGTCGGACACTTTTGCGGAGTCCTTGAAACCCGGCCTTACATGCGTGCGCAGAGTGCGTTTATTCACGCATTGATGGACGTTGATAGTCGGGAGTCAGTGCCAATGCAATTGGATCACGCCCGGGAAATGTTACGTCTATGCCGTGGTGATAACGTCGGTATTCGGGATGCGATACCTGAAGCTATGTTGCAGTTGGGTATGGATCAGGAGTGCTTTGATTTCCTCACGTTGGTATGGGACGACGGGCCGAGACAGTGATTACGACTGGGGGGACATGGACCAACCATTCCTGGATGTTAAGGGCGCAAATGCTTTTGAACCAGTTGATTATTTGTGCCATCGCTTTCTTCTTGTGTGCTTTGGAGCCGGGATGATGTTGATCAAGGTCAGGATGCTTCTAGATCTGAAGGACTTGCAAAACTCAATCACCTCTGCTATTACCGAAACTTTAAATCGCAGAGACCTAATCGTTGTCTTATGCTCGTTGGAATTTCAGGTCAAGAAACTCTACAAGGCTATCCAGAGCTGGAACAACTTTTTGGGGGGAGCTCTGCTAGAACCAGATGAACATCTGCATGATATGCCTGGTTATTTTTCAGCTGGCGACATAACGGAGGTGCAGGTCATACTGAGATATATTTATCCCGCGTGGGCTATGACTCCAGGGGCGCTGGAAATGGTCGAGGATATCACTAAGGGAAAAATGTAAAGTTCACAAGCATTAGGGGCGTAGTTTCACACTCCCCATATGGTGGAACAAACATTTCAAACCTGATTTGCTGTGTTGTCGGCTATGAGAAAGTGGAAACTTCTCTGTTTGCGTTGATGCTTTTTGATGTGTGAAGGCTAGAAGGCGGCATGTAATTAAGCAGAGCCAGGAGACTGGTGGTTCTCCAAAACTGCGAACCTGTTCCAGTCGAATCCGTGAATTGATCAGGCATGGTTTTAACAGATAGAAAAATGCTTTGCTCTTTCTTTTATAAGGTTTGATTTTAAGCACAAGGAATGGGTTGTGGCATGGTTTTGAATGTTGAGCTGGGTAACATTGACACAACTCAACTCGACCGCTGCACGAGGGGAGGCCGTTATGTTGGTCTCAAAAACCAACAAAGAAAAAAAAAAGGAAGAAAAAGAAAAAAGGAGGGATGTTGTGAGTGAGCAATAGTAGCGATTTATCAGTTAGTTAACAAACATGAAGATGAGATAAACCAGATAACAAAGAATTCAAAGGAGAATGGCCTATATTTGTAAATGACCAATTTGAGCAGGAATATATATAATGAACATCATAGAATGGGTTTATCCAATCCCAATTGAACACCTTTATTTTATTGCTTTGTTATTTTTAATATTCGTTTCTTCTCCTTTTCTTCTTTCGTCTCGATTCCGAATACTTCCTAGAATTTGTATTATTGAACATGAAAAACCTCGTCCTCATTTCCTCCGTTGCTTTACTTCCCACCTTGATCCCTAATCCACTTTTTCTTTTATATGGATGCTCGCGGCTCAACAGGAGAACAAATACTCCTCGGAGTAGAACGGAAGTTAATGTTGTTCATACCACATTTTGCAAGCGGAAGACATGGTTCATGGTGTGGAATGCGCCATTCCGCACGGAGTAGTTTTGTTGATATTTTCCAATACGTAGTTAATGTAGTTAGTTGACAAAGGAGATCGATCGGGCCTGAACAAGCGGACATGAACTTGTTAAAAAGTAAGGGCGGGAAAATCTCTTAAATAGCAACTAACAGGGTAGTAGTTTGATAAGTTAATTCAAACTCGAAGTGTGTCAAAATGATTGATTGACTAGGTTTACTTTACGTTACCATTGAGAGATTATCACCATCCCAAATAATACCACCCTGAAAGCGGGTTCAACAACAGTCACCGCTCCTGTGATTATTTAGACCGCCAGACTGCGGAGCGAGGTTGAGGAGCTGCCACGACCAAGATGTCAGAAAGTGGCTACGCACAACACGCTCGAGCACCATTGAAGAACCCCCCCTCCCACAATCGATAACTACTCTTTCAATCGGTAAAGTTATATATGTATGCATCGGATTTCATTCCTCTCGCGCACGTGTGGGAGAGAGTATTTGTGGCTGCTAAAAGTATTGCAGGAGAAAGCTGTCCTGTATCAGAAATAATGTAGTAAGGGGGTTTCGAAACTCTCATCAATGGCACTAACTGTTTGATATGTGTGATCCCAAGTCCTCTTTTTCCTCATCCCAATGGACGCATAATACTCCGTACAATAAAAACTAAAAGGAATGAGAAGAAAAACGAATCAGTGGGCACGGATTCGAAGTGTGAGTAGGTTATTGAAACCGGGGATATTCATCTGAACCGCTACAAAATACCCACAATATCGGACGATGATCGAGAGGGGTAACTAATTATACCCATGCGTGCTGAGACACAGATGTAGTAACCTACTTGTGGTATTTGTACATGTACATGGGGTAGCTAAAGGTTTGAATTGATATTGTTCACTATAAACGGAGTACGGATCCGTAGATGGGTATTGAATTCGAACTCGATCCCAAGCTTATTGCCAAGAGCCAACCTTCTTATTATTTTTAACGTACTCTTGGAACTCTCTTAGCCGGGACAAAAAGTGTCAGCTGTGGAGTAACAAAAAGAGTCTAGAACTCCGCCGGCTGTGGCTGAAAAACCTCAAGAAATTTTAGGTTGTCTTTCTTCTCGGCTGATTGATACCAGAAAGGACTTTGAAAATCTTTCCAGGGAGCAAACGTGGCCCTCTCTACTCTCTTGGCCCCTGAGAGCTGCAGAGAGATATTAATCAATCACAAAATTGAAAGTGTAACTTCATCATTCTAGTAAGCTATCGCGAGCAGCAAAGAAGAGGAGGATATCAAAGAAGAAGAAGAAGAAGAAGAAGAAGAAGAAGAAGAAGAAGAAGAAGAAGAAGAAGAAGAAAAGTCCCAGGTTTTCCAACATGTTTTTTTTCTTCCTCTAGTAATATATTCTTATTGTGTTTGAAGGCGGTTTTTATTGATTGTTCCTGATCGAGAGTATATTATTCGAAAGGGCTTCTGATCACCATTTATTTCAAGTATTTCAACTTCAAACGTGAAGAATACGAGTCGCTTTGACATTAGTTAGACACGCTGAATCTTCCTCCATAATTCAATGGTCAATTTTGGGTATTCCAAACCCGCAAGTTATTGCTTCTTTTTATGCCACGCTTATTGTTAAGCTGGAGAATTACCCGTCCCAAAGAAGCAATTAGATAGCGAGAGAGTTTCAAGATGATATTCGGGGAGAATAACCTCTACCCCTTCTACTGGCCATGGTCTGGTAGTCAAAGCATTGAACTGTATTTTTCGAGTTTTTCCTGCTAAACATTTTATCTTTCGCTGCTTGAACTGTTCTCAGCCACACACAGCAGCACATTGAATTGAACTAACTTAACCTCCTGGTAAATATCCTGGCCCCCGTCTTTCTTTTGTGTGTTCACTGTTCACTCTGTCGGTCTGCGGGTTGATGTGTGCGTCGTCAAAAATCTTCTTTCTACTTTCTTCTGTCTTCTTTTTCTTATTTTTTTTCTTCCCTTGATTCTCTTCGCAGTTTCACCTTTTTGTCTCTGTATCTGCAGTCTTCCTCTCGGCATATTTCTCCCCCTGTCCCACCGCTGCTGCTCTGGGCCCCAATTGCTGCTGGCTGTGGCATTATTTGTATCCAAGTCTGTATATCTCTCCCAACACACCGTACTCTGCCCATATACGTATATCCATACATTATTACCGGGCTGCTTATTCTCAGTCCTCGTCCTCCATTTATATACAGAATACTCCGTATAGAGCCTGCTACCGTCGCCAATAGGGAAGCTCACCTATCCTAAATAAACATCAATCCCACCACCGCCACCTCCCGCTCCACTTCTCTACCTCGCCCCCAGTCCTTGTTCATCCGTTCCATTCGCAGGTCTGAAAACAACGTGATCGAGGCCTCCTGCGTCCCGTCCCACTCCCACTATCGAGTTCCCCAATCGTTGTCCGCCTGCTTACCGCAATCCTAACCGCCCTGGATCTGCGCTGCCCTGCGCTGCCCTGTCCCCTCCCAACTCCCCTGGTTCTGCCTCCAAAAAACACCCTGGATCCTTGTCTTGATCCTGGCGCCGCATTACCACACAACCTATCCATTAACTAAACCCGCATGCATTTGCTGTTCCAGTGGCCCTCGTCCTAAACGTACTGGCTTCCGCGGACGGCGGCATTCCAGGTCTTGTTCTAGTTTCTTAAGGGGTGATATTGTACTGGAAAAGGATAAATACATACACTTTGTCTGGTTGTCTGGTTTTTCCCTTCGAAACTCACAAAGCGCGTGGAAAAGGTGATTTTCCCTTTTGATCCTGGCTTTCTCCCCCGGTCTATAAGCCCATTGTTTGGGAGAGATATATAACGGATCCGAGAACGAAGCCGAGGCTGTCAAGATCAGCTCGAGGATATTTATTTTTTCTTACTCTCTTTTTCAACTACGCAAGTACTTCCTCTAAGGCGAGACAAGGGTTCGCTTACAGGACTGCTGCCAATAAACGGGCAAATTTGGCCGGGTTGACTCGGGCATAATATTTTGTGCTGTTCAATTCTTTTCTATCTATATTATTATTTGCTGCTCCTCCCCACAGGAAACAGAATTATTACAGGGTCAAAGAGCCAGACAGGTCCCCCGGTTTTTTTCGCGAAGACGTTTATCCCCCTCTCCTCCCCACTACCGGTGCGCCAGACCTCTCCCCACACGACCCCAACTGCTCCAGCTACTACTTTTGCGGGTCCTGGTAGTCAGGAACTGGATCGTGCGATTTTTTTTTTTTTTTTCTTGACCGTTATCCCTTCTTGCAACGGCTATTTTAAAATAAAATCGTCTGATCTACCATTATGAGTTCAAACCTGAGATTACAGCCACGGTAAGGGAGTTTTTTTTCCCCCCTCCTAAACTCTGCCGGTCGGTTAATTAGCCGCCCGCTCCCCAACGTAACCTGGAAAATGTGGCTGACGCGATGTTTTACAACTCAAGAAGAGAGTATCACATAGTGGTACTCGGAGCTGGTATGAAAAACCTACTGTCTCGTTTCTTCAATGCAAGGAAGATCAATCGCTGACGCTGGGAACTCTTCAATTTTTATTATTTTTTTACAGGTGGAGTTGGAAAAAGTTGTCTAACTGGTATATATATCTTCCCTCATGTTCAATTGTCGTCATATAATTCCTGGCCGAATGTGTGCGCCTTACTTCCGCCTGTTAAAAAAGAAAGCGAAAAAGCAAAAAAGAAGAAAAGAATCAATTGTACAACCTTCTCATACTCTAACACATTTTTATTTTATTTCCAGCTCAATTCGTCCAAAATGTCTGGATCGAAAGCTACGATCCGACTATCGAAGACTCATATCGGAAGCTGATCGAAGTGGATGTGAGTGACGCGACCACAACATTTCCGGCATCTTCTGCTTGCGGCCAGTTCCGTTAATCAATCCTCTTTGTTTTTTTCTTCTCCATTTAGGGACGACAATGTATTCTGGAGATGTACGTACCGGCTTTTTCACCTACACCCGAACGGGATTCCTGAAGGAGGTTTGGTCGGATAGGCATCGCGCGCGAAGGATTGGATATAGCCTTCGGATGTTCTAGAGACTTGTGAACGAACGAACAGCTAATTTAAATGCTGTGCAGATTAGATACTGCGGGAACTGAACAATTCAGTGAGTTAATCTCCCTTTCTCTATATCTAGATTGACTGGACTGTAATCTAATGTTCTATTTCTAGCTGCTATGAGGTATAAATTCTCCGCACCCCTTGTACCACACACACACATGCTTTACGTGTTACTTCACGATCGCTTGTTGGTTTTTGAGACAACAAATCGGAAAATGCAATCCAATCTCCTCCTATTTCAAACATGAACCCAGCCCTCCAAACATGCGTCCTACCCCAAAAAGAAAAAAAGGAAATAAAAAGCCCCATCTAACCCTTCCCCCCCCCCCCGCAACTCTAGAGAACTGTACATGAAGCAAGGCCAAGGCTTCCTCCTCGTCTTCTCCATAACCTCCATGTCCTCCCTATCCGAACTAGCCGAGCTACGCGAACAAATCATCCGAATAAAAGACGACGAGAACGTCCCCATCGTCATCGTCGGAAACAAATCAGACCTCGAAGAAGACCGCGCCGTCTCGCGATCGCGCGCCTTCGCCCTCTCCCAACAATGGGGGAACTCCCCTTACTATGAAACGTCCGCCCGACGGAGGGCCAATGTCAACGAAGTCTTTATTGACCTGTGTCGACAGATTATCCGGAAGGATATACAGGCGAGCCAAGAGCGGAGTGTGGAGCTGGCGATGAATGGGCGGAGTGGTGGTGGTGGTGGTGGGGCGGATGGGCAGAGTCGACATAATGGTGGCAGATTACGAAATCGGAGGAGAGCGAAGGTAAAAGGGGACTGTGTGATTTTGTGATTGTTATTTTTTTCCCCGGTCTCTTGCTCTTCCCCCTTTCTCTTTTCCGTTCTTCTCTTCCTCTCTCACTTCTCTTTCTCAACCTACCTTCTTCTATGTTGATTGATTTCTTTTTTATATAAATGATATATGGCTTTTCTACCTTTCTCCATGGACTATTCACTTTTGTCATATTTTTGTGATTTTCTTCTGCTCTTTTGTCTTTTGTCTTTTCTATTTTTATTTTATACGTGCCGGATTTCCACAACAGGCCTCTCTCAAAAAGAAAAAAGCAATGGCAGCGTTTTTTTTTTTTTGTGTGCTCTTTTCTGTTTATGATTCTTTACAAAATTTCCTTTTTTCTATACATACTTTTACTGCTACCTTCTTGCTTTATTCTTTTTCTTCTCTTCTTCTTTTTCTTCTTTTCTTCTTCTTGCCCAATACTCATATACTTTACTTCTTTGCCATTTTCCAAATTAACGCCGCCATGCCATCTGACGTCACATGAATGATTCAATTTACATACATATTTATTTTTACCCATATATATATCTTGAAATTTTTTGTTTCCCTTTTCAATCCTGAACAGTTGAACTCCCTGTAACGTAATGTGAGCGGGGGCTAGTTTTTTCTATGCTTCAGTTTTACGAAAGTTTAATAAAATAAACATATATATAGCATCCATAGCATGGGAAAAAAATTACTAAATTAGATTGGCCGTTTGGCTGAACAAAAAGAAGAAAAAAAGGCAACAAAAAACTGCAAAATGAATGAGATTGGAGATAAATCTACGGGTGTATGTATGTATGTATGTATGTATGTATGTATGCACGCGGTTTTTTGCGTCCGTCCCACCCTCAGACGCGCAGAATAATATTTGGTTTAGTTTGCGTCTGGTGTTAAAGGGCGAAATAAATGATGGTTTTCCAAGGTTTGTTTGATTGATGATTGAAGAATAGGTCTTTGAAGTTGAGTGGTATGGTTTTATGTTTGAACTGTTTCCGTTGTCGTTTGTGTGTCCCAAATATCTTACCCCTTGACGTCCAAAACCTCGACACATTATTGGGATGTTAGATATACCTCTACAGAGTCAATGAGCCCAGTCGTATACAAATAAGTACCTAGTTAGACAATGGGCAGGAATAATCCCAAATAAAAAAAACTAAAGAAGTTTTGATACATCATGTCAAGCGCCATCTATCTAGGTACTTTTTCTAGTAATAGAGTAACTATGGAATCTCATAAAGCTATCCATACATCATATATGCACACAAAGGGAATAAAAACGAAAGGAGAGAGGCAAAAAGATAAGATGGAAGAAACAAAAGCCAACCATCCCCTTTCGCAGAATAAAATATTTACATTCTAAAAACTCCAAACTTCGTCTTCACTTCCTCAGCCCGACCACCCAATGCCGCCGCAAGACTCAGCCCAAGCACCATTCTCGTATGCGCCGGTGGAATGACACCATCATCCCACAACCGTGCGGAAGAGAATACGGACTCGGACTCCGCATCAATGCGCTCTTTCAGCTTCGGGTCGGCCGTGCGACCCACAGCCTCCATTACTGAGGAGAGCTGCTCTGAGCCCATCACACCGATCTTGGCGTTGGGCCACATGTAGAGGAAGCGGGGGGAGTAGGCGCGGCCGCTGGTTAAGGTTGTTAGCTTGCAGGTTCTTTTGATTTGGACTAAAAAGGTTAAAGCAGGGGGCGGGCCGGGATTAATTCAGTAAGAAAAAGACATACCACATTCCATAATTACCCGCACCAGCGCTGGAGCCAAACACGACAGTGAATTTGGGAACGTCAGCACACGCCACGGCTGTCACGAGCTTAGCTCCATTTTTCGCAATGCCGCCCTTCTCCGCATCCGCGCCAACCATGAAGCCAGAGATGTTCTGCAGGAAGATCAGCGGGATATTACGCTGGGCGCAAAGCTCGATGAAATGCGCGCCCTTGAGTGACGACTCGGAGAAGAGGATGCCGTTGTTGGCGACGATGCCAACCTGCGTGCCGTAGATGCGCGCAAAGCCCGTGACGAGCGTGCTACCGTAGTCACGCTTGAATTCGGCAAACTCGCTGCCGTCGACGATGCGGGCGATGACTTCGTGGGCGGGGATTTGGCGGCGAAGATTCGTGCCGACGATGCCGGAGAGTTCAGCTGGGTCGTAGAGGGGTTCTCTTATCGTCGAGGGGACGGTTGATGTTGATGCTTGGTTTGATGGGGAGGGTGGGAGTGGGAGGGTGGTTTTGGGCCAGTTGAGGTTGGAGATCGATCTGCGGGCCAGGACAAGGGCGTGTGCGTCGTCGACGGCGAGGTAATCGGTGACGCCGGAAATGGAGCTGTGCAGGCGGCCTCCGCCAAGGTCTTCAGCAGATACGACCTCTCCAGTTGCGGCTTTGACTAGTGGTGGGCCTGCGAGGAAGATGGTTCCCTGGTTCTCGACGATGATGGATTCATCGCTCATGGCGGGGACGTACGCTCCGCCTGCAGTACATGGTCCCATGACTACGGAAATCTGCGGGATACCCATGGAGCTCATTCTGGCTTGGTTGAAGAAGATTCGTCCGAAATGGTCTCTATCCGGAAACACGTCTGCTTGGTGGGGGAGGTTGGCTCCGCCTGAGTCAACCAAGTAAATACATGGTAGCTGGTTCTCCTGGGCGATTGCCTGAGCACGCAAGTGCTTCTTGACCGTGATGGGGTAGTAGGTGCCTCCCTTGACGGTGCTATCGTTTGCTACAATCATACAAGAGACTCCTTCGACTGTTCCAATACCGGTGATTATACCGCCTGAAGGCACATCTTCGCCGGGGTAAACCTCGTGGCCCGCAAGTGGCGAGAGCTCGAGGAATGAGGTCCCCGGGTCAATCAAGGATGTGACGCGATCTCGAGGAAGCATCTTTCCACGAGCAATATGCTTTTCTCTCGCCTTTGGAGGGCCTCCCTTGGCAATTGTGGAATGAAGATCCGCCATTTTGGCCAGAAGCGCGTCCATTTGAGCAGCATTCTCTTTGAAATCGGCCGAAGAGGTATCGACGGTTGTTGGCAGGACCGATATAGCTGACGCCTGATGCGAGTGCGTGTAATTGACAATTGATCTTGTGGTCTGGCGGGAGACAATTGCACCACGGGGCCCCGCTACTCGCAATTGGCGGCTGGATGCCAACGCGGTACGAAGGCTGCGGAGGAGCAGTGTGGAGGGAGCACGGATTGAAGCAGCCATGGCGGAGGGTCAATTAGTAGCACAGACGGGTCGAGAATTAAATCGAAATGTCTATACTGTCATATCATGGCCAGCACAACACAGGTATGGGAGTTGAGATATCTCAAAAAAACTTCGTAGTTCGGGTGTTGATGATGGGCGGAGAGTTGCTCGGCAAAGATAGGCCCACGTCCCGTGACCCCGGCGCTGGATTTTTTGGCAGCGGATTTAGCCGATGGCAACCGCAGCACGGGATTTCGGCATGACGAAAGTGGGAAGGTTTGCCGAGAGCTCTCGGCAAATCGCTGTCAACTGACGGGGATCGTTAATCTTCCACTTTTTATTCCTCTCTCGAAATACGCAAATACAAACACTCATCCTTCCGCCAATTTACTCAATTACATTTATTAACTATGGCTTCTCCCTGTCTTCCTCGTCTGCTTAGCTGTGCTTCCAGAACTCTCTGTAGGCCGCGGAGACAGCTCGTCCAACTTCCCCAATGGCGCGCGGCGTCAACCAAGCATCCACAGGGTTTCGTGCCACCAACACATGACGATCTTGTGGAATTGAGAGAGCGGGTTCAAGAATTCACAAGTGAGGATATCTTTGTGACATTGTCGAAATTTTAGTTTATCGGAGGAGGGGGAAGAGGCTAATCCAGGTGCGCTACATAGGACGAGAGATTCCAGAAGAGGTCGCTGCTCGAACCGACCTCCAGAATGACTTCCCCGCCGAGATGTGGCAGAAGCTTGGAGATGCTGGGTAAGTCACCACTTCCGAGTAATTAAGTTGGTATAGGCTAATTCTTACATCTCACTCTTTCTTTGAAACAAAGATTTCTAGGTGTTACGGCAGATGAACAGTATGGTGGCCTATCAATGGGTTACCAAGCCCATTGTATAGTTCTGGAGGAAATCAGCCGAGCTTCAGGTGCATACATATATCCGGCTGCTAGGAGTCGTATATAATAGAATATACACTGACCACTCTATAACTTTTTGATAATAGGCAGCATTGGTCTATCCTATGCGGCCCACTCCCAACTTTGCGTTAACCAGCTCTCTCTGAATGGCAGTCCGGAACAGAAGGCCAAATTTCTACCAGGTCTGATCTCAGGAGAGAAGATTGGCGCGCTGGCGATGTCAGAACATTCTGCAGGCTCGGATGTCGTCAGCATGAAGACAACTGCTAAGGCTGTGGATGGGGGGTATCTGCTCAACGGGACAAAAATGTGGATTACCAACGTACGTCTCCCCTTCACCCCATCCCATGCCACCACCCGTGACAAAGGAATAAACGTCTAAATTAAATTTTTTGGTTGCGTGCTTTTAGGGGCCCGATGCCGACTATATCGTTGTGTACGCCAAAACAAAACCAGATCAGGGTTCAAAAGGCATCACCGCTTTTGTCGTTGAGAAAACATTCAAGGGCTTCTCTTGCGCTCGGAAACTCGATAAGCTCGGCATGAGAGGTTCCAATACTGGCGAATTGATCTTTGAAGACGTATTCGTACCACAGGAGAATATGCTAGGAGAAGTCAATCGCGGCGTGAAGGTGCTCATGGAAGGGCTTGACTTGGAGCGTCTTGTCCTCAGCGCAGGACCACTAGGGTAAGGGATTGATTCCTCCCACCCCATTCAATATAAGGTTGAGGCAGCGCGAAGCAGCACCAAAGCCGAACCCTACCAATAATGTAGACAACATTGCTAACTGAACAACCCTCCCCGCGCCCCGCGTTCCCGCTCTTTCTTCTTTATCTAGAATAATGCAAGCAGCCCTTGACCTCGTGCTACCGTACACCCACACTCGCAAACAATTCGGCACCCCAATCGCCCACAACCAACTCATCCAAGGCAAACTCGCAGACATGTACACCAAACTCTCCGCATCCCGAGCGTATACCTATACCACGGCCCGTCAAATCGATGAGGCTGCCGCTTCCTCAGGCGATGTCAGTAACAGCGCCGTTCGCACTCAGGACTGCGCTGGGGCGATCCTATATGCCGCCGAGCGTGCGACAGAGTGTGCGCTTGACGCGATCCAGCTGATGGGCGGGAACGGGTATATCAATGAGATTCCGGCGGGTAGACTTCTGCGGGACGCTAAGTTGTATGAGATTGGGGCGGGGACGAGTGAAATTCGGAGGATGCTGATTGGGAGAGTGTTTAATAAGGAATACTCGTAGATTTTAGTTCCAGAAACGGAGGGACGGGGTGCTTTATTTTTATTTTTTTAAGTGAAGGTACACGGGTTTATATTCATTGTATTTATTTTCACATAACTATAGAAAGTCTTATTCTTTTGCCATATAGTTTGTTTGGAGCTATGGGTTCAATCCATTCCAAAATTAGGATCACGTGTGGGGATAATGCCAAAAAAGATTCATGATACTCTTATAAGCTCAATAACTACCTGGGTAGACAGTGGTACTTCAAAATACAAACGGTTTCTAATGAATATGAGCCATTGAAGTGTTAGGGAACCCCCCTGAATGCCTAACAAAGAGTTACAAAAGATTTTTTGAAAACAAAATTTAAGGTCTCAGCCACTAAAATAGCGGGGTGAGCCTAACCCAGATGGTGATCGTTAGGCTGGCCTCCTTGCCCTCTGATGTCAGCAAAGAAATTCCAGGCTATTTAAAACACTCCGCCTGGGAACGGAACAGTTGGCAGCTGATGTCTTATACAAACACCCTCACTATTGATTATCTCCTATACATTATTACTATGCCCATTGAATAGTCAACATTAGGTATACCCTGCCAGGTAGTTATTCACAATCTGCATGGCTAGGTAGCTAGCTGTTGTTGAAACAGCCCACCAACTCACCCCCGCTCTTTTTCTCAGCCGCCTCTCTTCTCCCCTCCCACGCGAAACAACATACATTCATACATACACAATATTTAAACAAAAGATAAACGTCAAAAACAACACTCGTTGCGGGAACTATGTCTGATGACGAGGAGTACTACGACGATGATTTCGATGCTGATTGGTTATGGTTCGATGACGGGGAGAGAGAGCTTGCGGTCAGTTTCCCATGTACCTCCCGCTCCAGCAAAATATTGTACCAATATTTGCACAAATGTTGTAGTTTTGTTTGTTGAGCTGAAACTCTCGCCAATTCCCTTTTTGGGAGGGGGATTATTTTTTCTTTTTAGGACGATCTAGCAGAAAGCACAATGCATTCACCAGTTTATATGGACCAGGGAGCTTATGATGCAATTGACAGCGCATCTGACTGGGACTACTACACGGACGAGTACTTCGATGACGACCTGTCCGTGATGCGCAAGCAGAGCCTTGAAGTCACGACCTCCCCCAACGGCGCAGCGGGGAAGAAGATGAGGAACAAGAGGAAGCAAGGGGAGCAACAACACGATGACAATGATAATATTAATAATGAGGACGACCCGAATTCCTTCTGCCGCATACTTTGGCGATCCTCCGGCTACCTGGTTGACCAGGGTGAGCTTTACGAGCCCGGCAAAGGTGAGAAAGTGGCATTGCTGAAGAATTGGCGGGAGATATTTAAGGATTCGCAGCCGAAAAGGGACCATAGGCTTCAGAAGTCTGTTTCTTCTTCTCGTCTCCCTCAGTCGTCGTTTTCGAAGTCCGCCGCGGGTCGGAAACAACCAGGGCGCCCGAAGAAGACAGAGAAGCGGAATGCGGGGGTCAAAATTGGGAGGATTGTTGATGTGCCCGTATTTGAAAGCGATGGGAGTAGTGGGGAGGGATCAGAATCTGAAGGAGGAGGGGAAGGTGGTGGGGGTGGTGATGGAGAATATCTTACGCCGCCTCCTTCTTTCCTGTCCGCATCCCAGCAAGAGATTTATGAGAAATCACGGAAGACAGCTGGCCCATCCCGCAGTAGTAACAATGGTAAGGATCATGATAGGCGTACTGGATCACATCTCAAATCCGTCATGTCAGCCTCAGCGCAGGAGGAAATTCCGGAACCTGCTCCAATCATGCCTTCTTCGCCGTCGTCGTCAACTACCAACTCCAAGCGGCGGTCCGGTCGTCTTTCCGCCCACCCCGCCACCACCACCACAACAACAACAACAACACAATCAGCAACCTCGATCTTGCAAAATGAAGGACCAGGGGAACCTAGCACTTCGCTACAAGATGGCAACGGAGCTGACATTGCCGATAATATCCCCTCGGCTGGAAAGGGCAATTCACCCCCCACACATCGTCAAGGTCGGAAACGAAAAGCGTCAAATCCTCTAGACAACACTGATGGAGATGATCGGGGTGGGAAGAAAAGATCGAAACGAGCCACGACGAGGCGGAAGCTAGACGATGACGATCATGATGACAAGAATACTGGTAAGAGCAAGAATAAGACAAAAGACTTCCCGCCTGCCACGATCACAACGACCATCCGACGGTCTTTGAGGGAGAGGAAGAAGTAGCTAAAATTTAAAACAAAGCGATACAAAGATGATTGGTTGATGAAGCTAGGGATAAGTTGATGGATTGGGGTTTCTTTCTTTCTTTTTTTCTTTTTCTTTTTTCTTTTTCTTTGAATGACGAATGATTTGAATAAAGCTATAACTAAGTCTGTCCGCTTCTCTTTTTTTTTTTAAGATGCTAGTTTTGATTTGTACCCCTATGGTAGGAGATATACAGAGATAACTGCTTTTTATTCTGTCGGGTGCAGGTTTCTTTTGTTTAATCTAGTTAAGAAGGGAAACCATCTACAAGGCGCGATTGAGAATGAGTTCCGTTCCCCAAAATGAGGAGGGGTTGAAGGAAATCAACTATAACTGCCAGCTCAGGGGGTTGGACGTAGTGGATCATTCGTATGGCTCTGTGTTATCCAATAAAACAAGGAATGTTCCAAAAAAATTTCCCCGGCTTCCGTCAAGTTGCCAGCTATTGCCGAGTCACGGGGGGTTTTTCGGGCTCGGCTAACCTTCCCCATTCCATCCCCCGCCGTTTTTGCGCTTTCCGTCGGCAAAAACACCAAATCGTACCGCCGTCACAACGAATTTCTTATCATTTTTCTTGTCTGCGTGACTTGCATGGACTCATTCTTGTACCCGATATATCTTCATATTATGCAATTGATCACGGCCTCTTCAATAGTAAATTTCTTTTTTAATAGTTAATTTCACTACCTATCTCCGGGCGGCCAGTTTCGTATTTCTACTCTTCTCTCTCTTTCGTGGCCCATCGACTGAGGTTGTATATGAGGAGACAAGCCCGAATGTCTTTCATCTCTCGACTCCCCTCCACCACCTCCCGCCTGGGAACAAGGGTAGCTGTTCTCAAGTCAACAGCGACAGCAGTTCGTGCCAATTCGTCGCTGTCAGGTGCCCCGGAAAACAAAGCGCTCAATTCCATCCTAATCGCTAATCGCGGCGAGATCGCGCTGTGAGTTTGATATCTTCCAATTTCTGAGAGTCGAAAAACGAGACTTACGTATCTCTTTTCTTCTTTTTTTATTTTATAGACGAGTAGGGCGAACAGCTTCACAACATGGCATTCGAGTAACGACTCTCTACACTGACCCAGATGCGCGGGCCCAACACGCTTTGAGTTCCCCGTTCGCATTCAATCTGGGCGAAACATCGGCGTATCTCGATGGCGATCGGATAATTGAGATTGCGAAGAAGGAGGGCTGCCAAGGCATACATCCGGGTTACGGTTTTGTGAGCAATTATTTCATTTTTTATTATTATTTCCCTTAAGATGTATTTTGAATGTGGGCTGACGATGGGGTCAAATTTGTAGTTGAGTGAGAACTCCGCATTTGCGCAAAAATGCACGCAGGCAGGGTTGGTTTTCATTGGGCCACCGCCAAAGGCGATCGAGGCTATGGGTGATAAGAGGTATGTAGTATATGCATATATGTTTACTTCCAATGGGTTAAATGCTTACTTGGATATGTATTAGTCGATCAAAGGAAATCATGACGGCAGCAGGCGTCCCCTGTGTCCCCGGCTACCACGGCGAAAACCAAAATATGGATTTCCTCGAAGCGGAGGCGGAGAAGATTAAGTTCCCCGTTCTCATCAAAGCGGTGAAGGGTGGTGGTGGCAAGGGCATGCGAATCGCGAGCACTAAAGAGACATTCCGGGATCAGCTTATATCAGCCAAGTCGGAGGCGATGAACTCCTTTGGCAATGACACGATGCTGGTTGAGAAGTATGTCACGACCCCGCGACATATCGAAGTGCAGGTGTTTGCAGATAAGCATGGAAACTGTGTTGCGTTGGGCGAGAGAGATTGCAGTATCCAGCGACGACATCAGAAGATCCTTGAGGAATCTCCAGCCCCCCATTTGCCTGAAGCTACGCGGAAGGATATTTGGGATAAAGCGCGGGCTGCGGCGTTGGCTGTAGGCTACGAGGGAGCGGGAACGGTGGAATTCATCTTCGATAATGATACGGGGGAGTTTTTCTTCATGGAAATGAATACCCGGTTACAAGTAGAACATCCGGTTACGGAAATGGTTACGGGACAAGATCTGGTTCATTGGCAGATTCTGGTTGCTGAGGGTGCTCCCTTGCCTCTAACGCAGGATGAGATCGAAGCTATTATGGCTACAAAGGGTCATGCCATTGAGGCGCGTATATACGCCGAAAACCCTGATCAGGGATTCGTCCCAGACTCAGGCCGCCTGCTACATGTTCGAACCCCGACGGCTACAGAGGACGTACGGATTGATGCTGGTTTCGTTGCTGGAGATGAAGTATCTTCGCATTACGATCCCATGATTTCGAAGCTGATCGTCAGGGGATCGAACCGGACCGAAGCTTTACGGAATCTGACGGTAGCACTGGAACAGTATGAAGTGGCAGGACCAATAACAAACATCGAATTCCTGAAGCGAGTGTGCAAGAGTCCAGACTTTGTCGCCGGGAATGTTGAAACGGGCTACATCGATAAGCACAGGGCGGAATTGTTTGCAAAGGAGCCCGTAGAGGATGAACTTCTGGCTCAGGTTGCATTGTCCTGCCTACTCAGCGATTCGAACGGTATGAAAACCGCAACTGGCCCAGGAGGTGCAGCCGTTGGGTTCAGCCCGGCGTATCAACAGCGACAATTTGCGTTTGTAGAAGCTGCTGTGCAGACCCCTTCAGAAGCTTCTGGAGGTGCTGCACCCTACAACGTCCACATACAACAAACAGGCGAAATAACATTTAACATCGTCGTGAACGGAACTAGTTTCGAGAACGTCAAAGTCCAACAGCAGCAACAAGAGTCCAACGTAGTCACGTCGTTTTTCCCACACACGAGACTGGACACGACCGTTATTCGTGATGAAGATACGATCACTGCGTTCCAGCGGGGGAGGCAGTATCGGTTGAAGATCCCGCGGGCCAAATGGATGGAGAAAGCGTTGGGGATTAAGGATACGGCGAATAGCGTGCTGGCGCCGATGCCGTGCAAGATCTTGCGAGTGGAGGTTGCGGAAGGGGCGACAGTGGTGAAGGACCAGCCGTTGGTGGTGATTGAGAGTATGAAGATGGAGACTGTGATTCGGAGTCCGCAGGATGGGAAGATTGAGAAGATTGTGCATAAGGCCGGGGTAAGTTTTCACGCTTTCTTATTTTATATTCCCCCTCTTCCTTTCTCTTCCTTTCTGGATGCCATACATCCCGCAACAAAAACAAAAAGTTATCTCTCACTAACAACACGCAAAACAATTGCGGCCATTTAGGATATATGCAAAGCGGGGACAGCACTTGTCGAGTTCGCAGAAGCTGCTTCTGACGCTGAAAAGAAGACATCATCATAAGCTATCCAGCATACGGTGACTTCGGTGAGCCTTTTGTGTGTTGTGGCTTGTGGTGAGCGAGACTATATACTCCGTTCTCCGTTCTCCGCTGCTTCTCTGCTTCTCTGCTTAAGGGAACTTGTCGGTTATGGGGAAACGAACGGCTGTCATCATTTGCGTTGGAACGGATTTGAGTTTTGACAGATGTGTATCTAGGAAAATGCCTCATTACTTTATTTTTTATTAGATCATATGTATATGTATATAGAGAGAGAAAAGACCCCTTTTTCCCATGATAGATTAACGACGTTTTTCTTTGTAATTGTCAATTTGGCGCAAAAAAAGTATAGGGATTCATTCATTCATTCATTCATTCATTCATTATTTTCCAGTCGTCTTCTCAGCACCTATCATCCGGAGCCGCACATCCGAGACTCGTAAATTCGTTGTCATTTTGGTCCATCAGAGCAGGCTATTCGGTGGAGCTTTTCAGATGGATACGCAGATAGATCTATGCAAGGATAGATTGGATTTTTTTTATGTGGGTAGGTTAACATTTCCATTTTTCTTACTTTTTCTGTGGATAGGTCGTCCCAACCTATACCTCCATAGTTTTAGAGGTCTTACAATACTGCAACCGACGAGTGCTTGTTGCTTCCACGACTTTTTGTGGGGAGTTGGGCTGGAATGGCGGATGTGATATATGGTAGGGGTTGGACGTGGGCGAGATATGTGTTGCTAAGATTAGATATCTCGTGAAGATAGTTAAGTTACAACAAGCGATGATATCCATGAATCTTCAATTGCCGCACCTTTTTTTCTTATTTTACACGAAAGTTAAAAATTTTAAATTTATGAGAACTGTGAGAATTTGTTTTAGTATTTATTTCTCCATAATTTTCTAAAAAGTTCCCATATTTGTTCAAAATTCAGATTCAAGATTCATCGAACATCCATATAACTTACAGATTAGAGGATGATAGGTGGGTATTCCTTTGTGATCAAATTGGCAGGGAAATCGCGAATATTCTCATTGTGAGGTATTCTTACGGATATTTTTTGTTTAAATAAAAGAATCGCCTTAAACAGACACAGATGTAACTGCATGATAAGTGGCAAGAAGAAGCACAAACTTCAATTCTTCTTAAAAAGTCTGCTGCTCATCTGACTCCCAAGCCGATCTTCTGTAAGAAATGTCTTGCAGTATCCGGAAGATTACTTACTAGTTTCGTAGGGCATGGATATTTACCCCCTAAAAGCCCCCCTAGTGTGTGCCCTCTCCCTCTCCCTGCTCGCCGTCGAATCCACACCAGTTCCCCACCAAAGCTCCCTGGCCCCAGTGGCCTTAGTGGCCCCAGTGGCCCCAGTTGTTCTACAGCTACAGGCATGGTCCACACTACTACTGCAGTCACAGTAGTCACCGTTAGTAGTTAGTCGCCTCCTGCACAGCGGGCTACAGTTCACCGCTGGCTTGCCTGAGCTCTCAGCTGCCAGAGCCTGGACCCGTCTGTGCCTAGTCGCCAACCACCCGCCAAAACTGTGTCTTTGATCCCCTTCTGCGACGCCCGGCTCAAAAAGTCACGATAGTTGGGAGCGTGTTGTCATCTGACCCAGCGATCAGTCTCAATTACTGCCAGAGCTTCCCACAGAAGAAAAAAAATAATAACTGGGCTGGCTAAATTCTGATTTTTTTTCTTCCTTCTTCTTCTCTCCCCCCTCCCTTGAGCAATGTTGGCCGCTGCGAGAATCCTTCATATCCATCTTGATATCCGATAAAAAGTATTGTTTTTTTATCAGACAACGCTCGTTTTCTAGTTTTGATTCATTTTTTAATTATTGACTCATTTTTTGCCCATCTGGAGGGTTTTAATTGTGGCAAAATTATCCTGTCCATCATCCTCATCCTTTGCAAAGTTTTTTATTCCATCTAACCCCGGGTTTCTCGTGGCATCGTTTATCAACTGAATTGCTTGATCTTACTACGTGATACGGTACCTAAGGCGTTACTAGACACTGGTGAGTCGTCCTTTTTGCCAATTCTCGATTTCAATGGGCGACAGTGGGATTATATACCAATTTCAAATTTCTGTCAAAATATGCCCTGACCGCTGAGCCCCTCTCAATTATCCCTTCCTATCAAACCCCCAATTACCCTACATTCCCAGGACTGACACATATTTGATATAGATTCCCATCAGATAAAAGATATAGCAAAAGCTACTATGTTCAAACCATCAATTGCCCGCCAGGCTATCCGGGTTGCCAGACATGGCTGCAAGGGGACAGCAGCTATCCGTTCCCCCTCCAGACCGGCTCTCACCATCAACAACACAACAGCCCGCTGCATCTCCACAACCCCTTCCCTGAGACAAAACAAAAGGGATGACAAGGACGATGACCCGTTCAAGAAATCCAGCACCGCTGCTTCTGAAGGAGAGACGGCAGAGCACGAGGGCCGCTATGCCCGAACTGATGAAAGCGTCCGCGTGGAATATCCCGAAGACCATGAGATGCCCCGGAGCCCCATCGTCCAGGGCCGCGGTGGTATGCACTTCAAGCGGACGCTGGCGTCCTTTTCGTTGGAGGGTCGTGTTTCGGTCGTTACTGGGGGTGCACGTGGATTAGGGTTGGTTATGGGACAGGCACTCGTGTCGTCGGGCTCTGATCTTGCCATCGTGGACTTGAATAGTAAGTAAAATGCTACCCTTCGCATGGATTCATAGAGGTGCTGCATATGTATATATATCATGGATAGCTTTTTCGGTCATGTGATTTACATGTGACTGGTCTCTGCCCTGTCCATTTGGATCTGTTACAGATACTAACTTATACAGAGGATGAAGCAGAGGAGCAGGTGCAGAAGCTGGTGGCGCAGTATAGGGAAGAAAACCCAGGCATCGAAGTGTAAGTTCCCCCCGCTACCACGAACGGCTAATACAATATATATATATATATCATGTAAATTCTAACCATCACAACCCAAACCAGCATGCCCAAGGTAACCGCCCACTACGCCGACGTCGCCAACCCAGACTCCGTAAACGAGTGCCTCACCAACGTCCTCGCCGCCCACACCCGCATCGACAACCTCGTCACCTCCGCCGGCTTCACCGAGAACTTCGACGCCATCTCCTACCCCTACGACCGGATGAAGAAGTTATGGGGCGTCAACGTGGACGGCTCCTACCTGTTCGCCGTCGGCGTCGCCAAACACCTACTAGAGCGCAAGTCGCCCGGCTCTATCGTCATGATCGGCAGCATGTCCGGCTCAATCGTTAACGTGCCGCAGCCCCAAGCGCCTTATAACGCCGCGAAAGCGGCTATAAGACACCTCGCCGCGTCGCTGGCGGTTGAGTGGGCTCCGGCGCATATCCGTGTCAATTGCATTAGTCCGGGTTATATGTTGACTGCGCTGTAAAGTTCCTTTGCGTCCAAAACCAAATACTCTTTTTTATATATTTTGTTCACCATTCTAACTTAAAGATAACCAGAACCCGCAAAATCCTCGACGATAACCCCGAACTCAACCGCCAATGGACCTCCCTCATCCCACAGGGTAAAATGGGCGTCCCCGAGGATCTAATGGGCGCCGTCACATTCCTACTCAGCGATGCGAGCAAGTACGTCACCGGTGCCGATCTAAGAGTTGATGGCGGATATACCCTTACGTAGAGAGAGAGAAAAATATAATCCCCTTGATTTTGACATTTTCTTTGCGGTCCCCCTTTTTCCCTTAGGTTTTCGTGTGGGCTTCGATATCCATTTATTTAATATTATTTTCTTTTGCTCCTTTGTTCTTTATATTTCGTGTTGGGGTAATTTGCCGTGTTCCTTTTTTTTTTATTAATTTTTTTTTTTACATCTCTTTTGATTAAACCAACATAAAGAAAGCTGTCGTTTTCTCAACGTTATTCTTTTACACGTCAACAGTTGGCTAGCTTTCTGAGAGCATTGCTACTTTTTTTTATTATTATAATAATTTTTCCATCGAAATATCTCGGACGGGTATGTATGTCATTTGTTTATTTTATTTATTTATATTACTTTATTCATCCCGTTTTTAGTAAACTTTGTTCTGAGCATGGTGTCTACTGTTAACCCTTTTTTCCCACGTTCCCTTCATGTTGTGTGGCCTCGAGTTTAATGTTCTCCAGATCGTTCAACGGCCATCTAAAATAATAATGGTTCACCAAACCGCCACCACCACCCAAGAGGGAGAAATGGGGCGGGGCAGTGGTTTAGCGGATGCATGGATAAAGCTCTAGATCAATATTTTTTGCTGTCAGTAAAATACAATGGAATGCGGGGGGGGGGGGGGGAGGGGAGGGCAGCTGGGCCTAGAACCTGGATGGCCCCCTTTTTCCCTTAATATTTCTCTTGATTCATGGCAACTTAGAGAAATTGATACATACACCGCATCTTTTGATATATACACCACAGTTAAAATGGATTGGGTTTAGCTTGGCAATCGAATTTCGAGCAATTATGAAAAACCAGAAATACTAATTATTGCTGCCATTCAACCTCTATATCCAATTCACCCACCTCTATATTCAATCTGCCTGTATATTCAAATTTCAATATTCTGCAGCTTTCTCTTTCAATTATATACTCTCTACATCTCTCAAATACAGAAGTGGATTGGATATAGAAGTTGGAGATGGAATGGTGGATTGAATAGAGTGTATTAATTGTTGGAAATTCGATTATCAAGCTAAACCCAATCCATTTTAGCTGGGTGTATATATCTAGTGGGTGTGGTGCTTGGTTTAGAGGAGCAGCTTCTGTGTCTCATGTCCGCGCGCATGGGGATTTTGGGCGGGCACTTTTGGCACGCTTGTGTTCTGTATGGCGGCCCACACTGCTTGTAATGTTAATATATATACATGTCCCTTGGCCTTTTTCCACTTCATTTCATATTTGAAGAATCAAGGTTTTCTTATTAAAATTGGGAACATATTACATATACATATCTAAGCACTTGGAAGGATGTTACTAACTTTCTTAGCGCCATGGCAATCTTGGGGAACTGCATGCATCTGAAAATATTGATCTGATAAGATAAGGGCTTGGCATCGAATCCCTGTACCGCACTCCGTAGATGCATCAATACGTCTGAGAAAGTCCACTGAATATTTTATCCACAGTTGATAATAAGCAGAGTAGAGAGGAAAATTTGGTTTAGAGGCTTTGCCAACAACTGAAGAAACTCATCTTGAATCTACTCGCTGCGTGCTAGTTAGAGCTCTGGTTAAAGGAGTTGCAGCCGCGGGATACAGAAGAAATTGAAAAAGAAAAAAAACCTTGAAGAGAGTGGGAAGAACCAGCTGTATAACATTTAATAAATAGACGCAAGACCACATGTATCAGAAAGTCATAGAGGGGGGGCAAACGGGTGCTTCAGGAAGCTGGTCTTATGTACCACCAAAAAAAAAATCGCGGGTTTCTGTTAATTATTAACACTGAGGAAATAGAACTCACATATCAAGTGCTCTCTTCCAAGCAAATAGAAACGGGCTCGAATCCCTCCAAGAAGGTTTTCATCAGGCCGGCTTATAGCGGACTGGTTCATGTCGTGTCAATTCATTCGGTATCAGCGGAGGTTGAGGAGGGTTAAACGTTATCTCTTTTGTTTCTCATTACTTCACGCCCGTGTTCAGCTACCATCAAAAATAATAATTTAAAACCCCCGAGAGGGATAAATAATACGTTCATGAGACACGCCTTTTACGCTAGATGTAAAATCCAGTGGGGGCGCAAAAAGTTATTACAGCCACGGACATAGTTTTCCACCCTTGATTGCTCTACAAGGTATATAATTGTCTTCCGCAACAAATGGCAGTTAGTTCCCTTGCATCTAGTTTTAAACATTTGTAACTTTGGAATTGGGACATTGAAATTAAAAATAAAATAAGCAGAACAGGCTTCATGGAAATCCGAAATATACCGAAGAGAGGGCATAAAGAGTGAGAGTACTCCGTAAACATTAGCCTTGAGCTGGGGGGATGAATTTTGAGGCCGAGCATGGGCGGAAAAGAAAAACCAACCCTTCTTGATTGAAGAGCCGCGCGATGACCTCCCAACATTCTCACAATAATGGGAGATGATTCAACTGACGCGAGGCATCAAGTAACGAGAGCGATGAGTCGAATTATTGCACAGAACTTAGCACGCGCAGTCCAGGTCTCCGGGAACTAAAAATGGGGGTTAATCTACATACGGGACGCGGGAAACTCAGCGGGACGGTCCGGCGGGATGTCCACAGTTCCACAAACCTCGCGTCGAGACTCGATAGAGTTTCTGTGCCGGAAAGCTTATCCAGCATTTTTTTGGTTACATGTGCACCCGACCCAGATACATATAGATGCTGCATTATTATTGAATCAATATATGCAGGGCGCGCGACAAACATGTTTCTATTTGCTAGCTATCCTATGCATGCAAGAGAGGAGGATACGGTGTTTCTCCCTTGCCATTGGCAGAGATAACAAAAGTCAAAATGTACTATATATTGCAAGAGCACGGGAGGCAACTGAACAAGGGCGTTCGATCATAACTACTGGTTTTTCGTAAATGGGGTATGCAACAAGGTGGGAAATCGGGGGTGTTTTTTTAATAATAAAAATGATGTTGGGCTGATAAATGTGGCAGTGCAGGCTAAGCAAACCTGAAACTTGGGGATGGAACGAAAGAAATGCCCAGCCAGGGTTCTTTGAGCGGTCAGCTGGGCCGGGAAACCAGGAGGTTGTATTTTGTATTATTTCTGATTCTCAAAGGCTCGGGTTTCGTCAAGGTGTCATCGACATATGTACGGAGTAGCGTCGCGTTAGTTAAACCAGAACGCGCTGGAACGTACCAATCAATCTCATCGGAATGGCGAAGCGGACGAATTGAAATCGGTTACGCAGGTACGGAAGACAGACAGTCCGTCGAACGTTACAACAATGATATGTATGCCCTTTGTTGAATTGTTCCCTTTCTTCACGACTGGCTATCGAATCAAAAAGCTACGATTCATTTACTAAAATCGGTTAGCTAACTAGCTAGTTACCTAGTAAACGCTAGTTAGTGGTGAGTTGCTTCAGTCCGCGTTCAGTGAAGAGGTTTTGGGATCAGCGCTGCAACTGAGCTGGCTAATTATCAATCCGGACGGGGGAATTGCAACAACCGTCCAAATTTGGTCAATGCTGCTGATTGATCTGGCGGAAGTCCAGCATGGGGGACGGGAATGGAACAACAGTAAAAGCATAACTACCCAAGTATCTAGCCTTGGGCCTAGCTACCTCCATCTTTGGTTATCTCAATGCTCGCCACATGCCAAGTCCGGGATTAATGATTGCGAAAAAACAAGCACAGTAGCACGGCGATAATTATTTTTACCGAATAAATGCCTGATCCGTTCAATATAGGGAATGAGCAACAATTAATAAGAGCCCACAGCGCGGAGTCTCTGTATGTTACCTTCGTCATCACACAAAGGAACACCATGACCTGGGAGCCGTGTTCTAGAATAAACGTGGGAAAAATCATCTAAGCGACGACAGGCCTCGCGTCTAACATTGCCTAAGTTAAGTGATGGGACTTGGTGGAGGCTCTTTCCGTGGTATCCAGAGCTGTATCCGCCACTGACCCACCCATTCCCTCAAGCCCTGGTTTAATTAAAGAATTGGTAGGGAGAGACTGAACGTAGCTTGTTCCCCTCTGCATATTATCATGACTTCTCCGGAAGGCACCGAACTAAACAACCATGGTGTTCATTGGTTTGAATACTGATAACGGGTCCTATGTATGTATCTATGTATCTATGTATTTGCCCCCAATACCCCAGCCAGCCAAGTGATACACGCCAATTCCCCGGATTTATTCTCCCTGATGCTTAATATAGAAGAGCCATATTTCCCTTGATTTCATTGGTTTTATATATATCCTCCCCCCCCCTTGAACCTTTTCCAACCTCTTCCATCCTTTTCCTTTTCCTTTGCCATTTTCTTTTCCAGCGTTTTCATACATAATTAATTGTGCCGTATTATTATTGCTCCCTTAATCCATTTGCTTGTCTCGTTAAATACCGTTGCTGCTGACAGGCCACATGACCAGCTGACTTTGGTTCTATTGATTTCGATCTCGACTCTCCAACATCAACCTCCATCTGCCTTTCTATTGGCTTTTCTCCCCGTCTATGTCCTTTGTTATTCTTCGTCCTGCTGGCCTTTATTAACTGCCTCGTTCTCCTCGCTCTACTCGTCTGCGCTTTGGGTGTACCGCTCCCGCGCATCCCACCTGTTCCTGGTTTTTCTCGACATTAGCTGAACTAACCCTCCCTAGGCAGCAAGTGGCCATTCCATCTCTACTGCTACTTTGCTGCTTGATGGTCTGATTCCCGGAGCTCCTTGTTCCAATTACCGTACATTCTTCTCTGGCCTCTCTGTGTGGTTCGAAGGGCGTGCAAGTCCTTGACAGCACGTTGAAAGAAGGCCTCCATCCATTTCAACGGAAAGCCCAGTACTGGCGAGTTGGAAGACCAAAGATCACGAAACACGGCGATAATAATAACCAAATCACATTATCCCTCCCTCCCCCTTATAACTTCAGCATACTTGCATTCTTTTCGTTCATTTTCTTCATTTGCCTCTCTCATTTCTCTATCTAATTGTTCCTGCCGAGGGGTAAAGCAATTCCCTTCCAAATCCCTACGCCCTCCCACACGAGGTCACCTGGACATGCTCACGTGAACATATACTATACCTCCCACACCGAGTTTCCTGTCTATCTACTCTTATGCTACCTGTTCTCACTTCTGTGCTATACACGCCTTACAAATTGGACCGTTGCATAGTGTCCGGCTGTGGAGTGCTTTGCCCCCATGCCCCATGTCCCATGCCCCATGCCCCTGCTGAACCATGAAGCTCAGCTGACCAGTGATCATTATCCCTTTCTCCCCGTCTGTTGTTGATTCGTTTTTGTTTTTACTTCTCTTCTTCTCTGCTTAATTTTTTATCACTCTTTTTCGCGTTATTTCTCTTTTAGTTTTGTGTACCTATAACTTTGTGTGCTGTTAGGGTTCGTTAATCTGCCTATTCCCCTTTCGATGAAGAGAGTTTAATTTCCTGGCTGTCAAACTGAAAAGAAAGGGATTTCACGAATTTTTCCTGGCGGGGTTTGTTTTCTTAGTGGCTGGTTACAATGACGGAAGCGTTGCCTAAAGGTATCGTCTTACACTCCGAACGTATTAGTTCCGAAATCGAGAGCTTTGGCGGTGTGGATGCTGAGGATCTCGCAAAACTATGGCGAGGTAAGGATATTTTCTTCGTTTATGCTCTCAAAGAAGAAAAAAGCGGAAGAGAAGAACAATATATCTATATTCAGATAGAAGAGAGGAGAAAAGCAATGCGCAAATATATGGAAAAAGACGAAAAGCCATGTAAATATTCTGACACCTTTCCTTTATGTGCTAGTCTACACCACCAACAGGTCCACGATGAAGGAAGATGAAGGAAGACGATTGGAAAATCTATTCTGGAGAATATGGAGCAACAAACCCATTCTACGTACTATTCAAGGTACTACGTTAGCCGGCCTCTTCCTCCATATTTCTGAAGGAGAAAGCTTCACCAAAATGGGTCGAGGAAGATTAAGAGAAGTACATTGGCCCGGACGGCTAGTATGAATTTAAGCGAGAGCGTCTTCTGATATTACTATAGATCTCACAGTCGATACCGCGTATCTCATCAAGAAGGCGCACGCCTGCCTCGTCTACTGCAAGCGCTCAGCCGCAGAGTCTCTCAACGAGAGCTAGTTTTAAGAGTAGCCAAAACCCACCCCGAAAACCTTCGGTCAATGCGACTCGAACACCGCTGCCCCCTCCTATCTTGAAGAAGCCGCGACAAACGCCCAATGATGCTCAGCAGACCTCCGGAACTGCTGCGGTGGGAACTGCGGAAGATGGCACAGCACCCAACCCTTCTTTGCCCCCGTCCCCAGTCGCAGGTCATGAAGCCCTTGCTGGGGAATCGGCGTTTGAGAGACCACGAAGGAAAAAGACGACATTTGCAACAAATGTAACGTCCATGGAAGCAGAGCCAGTGCCAACGCGGAAGAAATCCTCTCAGCTACCTTCAGATCTTGCACCCGCAAGACATTCACCTACTGCCGCATCCTCTAGGGCAGCCAGGGCCTCACCCGACCTTTACAGTCCATCAGCGCCTATACGGCAGAAATATCCCATACCCGATGGTGAGAGAACTCTTTTATTGCTTTTTTGCTTTCTTTCTATTTTTATAGGAACCATTTTATCCCACCGTCCCCACTGGTATCATACTAACTTCAAAATGTCCGCTATATAGAATCCGCAATTTCCATAAGCCCCACTCCTACTACCTATGCAAAACCATACCCCTGGCTAGGCCCAGCAACCAACCGACCCGGCCCAACTTCGCATCCCACATCGCACCCCGCCACTACCATTGCCAAACCTATTCATGAGCAACAAACACAGCAAAAGCGGAGCAATAGCTCCCCAACCCCGCAAGAAGCGCAGCCATCAAAAGTCTCCCTGGTAGAAAAGGATTTCCGCGCGCGCTTTGTTGAGAAGCGGCTACAGGAATCGCGCAACTCCTCTTTCACCAACTTAGGCAGCTCGTTACTAATGCAAGCGGATATTAGGGGGAATGGTACGGCAGCCGCTCTGGGAAACCTGGACCCGGTGCGCTCTCAAGATCTTCAATCATCAGGTGACGCGAAGCCGGTTATGGGTTTCCATGCGGTTGGAAGCTTGGGAAAGATGAAGGGGGGAGGATCTTCTAGACAACAACAACAACAACAACAACAACAACAACAACAACAACAACAACAACAACAACAATGGCAACATCCATCCGGTGACAATGGTTCTAAAATTATTGTTGATAATAATGCATATGAAGAGGAAGGGGAAGGGGAAGGGGAGTGGGAGGATATTGATAGCGATGACCCTGCTAAAACAATTTCACCATCGCCATCGCCGTCACAGTCACAGTCACAGTCGCAATCACCATTTCAGCAAGCCGTTACTACACTCAGACCATCCCTAACTCAGCAGCAGAGCCAATTAAGCGAGTTGATCGAACGGGAAAGGAAGCTAAGTGCGACGATGCAGAAGAAAGGGAGATACGTATGAAAAAGAAAGGGAAGCTGGGGAGCGGGGGAGCGGGGGAGTTAATTGGGGAGACGAGGCTGCCTTGTTGTGCATATACTCTACCTCGCGGTGAGCATGGCTATAAAATGCAAATCACCATCACGCAGAGAAACTCGTGCTTCGAGCTACGACTGGACGGAATTATTATACTGTACATGTACATGCAATTTACTCCTCCCACGACGATGAATGTCACCGCCATATTTACGAAATAGTGTATTCAAAAGGAAATACCCTCTTCGCTTCGAAAAGGAAAATGCGGATTGGACAAGACATGCCCATTATAGCTGGTCGGAATTCCAACCATTCTGGCTCAACTAGCTAAGCCAGCCACGGCGCAGCAACTGGCAACCCCTGACAGAAAGGGGCCTCCAAATGAATGATGCGGAGGAGGCAGACTACTCCCCGAACTCAACCAATTACTCGATATCCCCGCTCACTAGGGAGGAACCCAATAATCAGTTGCCTGCATATACGTATCTTTGTATGGACGATGTATGCGGGTATATACCTTACTCAATAATCTAAAAAAAATATTAAGAAGCCCCCTTATACATAGACATATATAATTAATTCAAGGAGCGCCTGACCTACCTACCTATATACCCTGGTTATTTCCCCCCCCCCAATGCTTGTGTGCTTGTGCGGAGTAGGTGGCGGGCAAATACGGGGCTTATCCCTGCTAGAGTTAATATTATTTGTAATTAAATATATAATATCAATGATGATGAACGGCAAACTGATGCAATAATTATTACACATATAGCACTTATTTCCCCCATACGTCCGTAGCGCACAAACGCCAATCGGGGTGAAGACTATGGATGGCATGCATAATTCATGAAGTTTGTGACACAAAGTAGTTACTCCCTAACCCAAGCCCTAATTAGGTAAAAGCGCCTCATCGCTCCGTGCTAAATATACCAGGGGATATCCATCAAGCTGTTGAATCAATAACAGGGCAACACGCCCAGTAGTTCTCGAAGACAAGCAGTCATTAATTTAAGAATATGGCATTCCTGTAATGCACAGGAACCAAAACCAACCCAGATGCAACAAAATAAACATATGCAAAATAAAAATAATAAAAATTAAAAGGAAAGGAAGAAAAAAAAGAAACATAAATAATACAGCAGTAGACCTAACTAATTCCACGCTCTTAGTATGCAGATAATCAAGAAGAAGACACCCAAAGAAAATGAAGAAATGGGTAGTGGGTAGTGGGTAGTGGGTGCAGTGCTGGCAGCAGCAGCAGCAGTTCAAATCCAGTCGAGCCCCCAAAAGCCCTAGGATAAATAAAAAAAGAAGTATCATCTTCAAACTTCGCCCATCTCACTCTCCTTCTCCGCCGCTCTCCGTCCCTTCCCACTCTTCCACCACCTAACTCCCGCCCACGCCGCTGTCGCAGTCCACAGCGCCAAATTAGCCAAATCCACCCAGACAGAATGCTTCATGCGGATAGTATCGACATCTCCCTCCGGCGCATGCTTGGTAATGTATATTTTGCCGAAGATGCCGAAGAGCGTCAGCCATAGGATGCTGATGATGCTGTCGTATACGAGGCTGGGCAGGTTAATGCTAGGGAGGAGGGAGAGTGCAGGCATGACGAGGGGGATTGTGAAGTAGACGATGGCGGAGAGTGAGGAGATGGTGCCGAGGACGGTGGCGTAGGTCTGTTTTTTTGGATTTGTGATTTTAGAGAAATTGTCTTTTAGAAGAGAGGCGGATACTTAGGTATCTAGATAGATATCAAAGAAAGAAAGGGGAAATTGAAAACATACCCATTTTGGGTCATATGGTTTGCCGTCATTGTGCTGTCTGACGAGATCCTGCGCATACAGGCCGATGACGGCGATGCCAAAGACAAACTGCAGGAAGCGGATAAAGCACCCGACAACTGTGCCTATTGTGGAGCCGGCGCTGTAGCGCTTTCGGACACCGTCGAAGATGAGAGCTTTGATACCCATGGTTATGACACTGACTGTCTTGTGCGTTTTGTGATAGTGCTTTTGGTGGTTTCTTTGCGAAATCTGCTAATACTGATGGATATCTATGCAGTTCGACTTTGCTCTTGCGGTCGTTGTTGGGTATGTCAGGAACGTGGTGGGAGGGCTAAAAAGAAAGAAAGGGCCTAGAGTATCGTATTTTATACTCAGTGTGGGCTTTTCAATCGTCCGAGTGAATGTCGTTTTTTGATTCTCTTGGGGATCTCTTCAATAGATGCTTTGTTCTCCCTGGAACTTCTCCACAATATAGAGAGGGTAGCTTTTGTCCCTGGATTTGTTCCCGAGTGAATGGTTTGCTGATCTTTTTTAGACGACTGTAATGTACCTTCGCAGGTATGTATGCGTGTATGTATGGTTGTTTTTGATGTGCCGGCCACAGATGTTGTTACGGGAAAGGTATATAACGGTGGTTTCGTATAGACGGGGGATAAGGTGCACAGCACTCTTCTCGTTTTCTATTGTCCTTGGGTATTAAATCCCCCTTTTTTTCTAAAATGCGATGTATTTTTTGTCCAGCAATTTTTGCAAGAAAACGAAAAGGAAAATGTATGAGAGTGTAGATGTGTTTGTTGTACGCAGTACAACTGAACAGACTGAGAGAATGCGATATATAGAAAGGAATAGAATAGAGGAAAGCGAGAACCAGGAGGAAAAGAAAGAGAAAGAGAGAAGGGAAAAAATAAAGAAAAAAAGAAAAAAAGAGACAAAGGGACAAAGACAAGTATCTGATATAAATAATTGAATATTACTGAAGAGAACAAAGACAGTATGAATCCAGCTCAAGGAGGGGATTTATATATCTTATATTTTGACTGTGCAAGTAAGTTAAGCTCAAGCTTCTTGCCAGTGAAAAAACCTGCAAGCATGGTATGTACCCAGGTATGTAGCTTGCTTCCCATCATGCGGCATCTTTGAAGAAACAAAGATAGATACAGCGCTGGAGTGTGTAAGTAGCAGAAACTTCATTGTCGAATCATTCTTTGAAAGTCCCTCAGAAAGGAAACCAAGCAAAAACGAAACATGTTAGCTATTGTCTAACAATAGACAAAGCGATGGTCTAATCTGAAACAGACAGTCCACACACACCCCTGTTCTGCCACTAAAGAACATCCGGTAGATCGCAGATGCTAAAGAAAGAAACAGCAGCTGTTTGTGATCTTGGGGTATAAGGAGGCATCGGTTGGCTGGGAGTTGCTGATGAAAAGTTAAGTTAGTGTGATGGAACGCGACGACGGGGTTGAATGGTGGTGTTGATTTGATTAGCGCCCGACCAAGTCAGGGGTAACAAACAGATGTACTCCGTAAGCGCCTTGAACGATGGACGAACCCTGCTGGCGGGTAAAGAGTTTCAGAGAAAGCTATCTACATAACTAGGTATGTATGACGTGAACGAGCAAAATGAAAATAATAATAAATACTATTTCTATCGGAGTGAATATGTTGCAGTTTTTCTATTGGCTGGCAGAGGCTTGTGGGAACCACCCCGCCCTTTTATGAAACAGATGTAACTCTTCCTCTCCACTTGCCCCCTTCAAAGGTAATCCCCAGCTTGTTTTAACGCCGAAGGAAGAGGGGGAAATGAAGAAAGCGGGTATTTTCGTTTCGACAGCGATTCGCCGTCTTTCTCTCTTTCTTTCTTCTTACAATTTCAACTTAACCTCATATCAGCGTTGCAACTTTCTTGTACGGACAACTAATAACCTTCTCCAATGAAATCAAAATCCCAAGCAAATTCCATCACCCAACCAGAGAAACAAGAAATTAACACACAAAAATTTCCTCAATCGCCTTGTATTTGCTCAATTATTCTATGCCGATGAGATGAGGAATGAAGAAAGTTTGCTTGCTTATTTGGCGGTAGAGAGCTTTCTTTCTCTTTGGCTCTGGCTTTTCCCTCTCCATCTATCTTCCCTCTCGATCCGGTGTGTCCCATATCCAACTCCAGGTCAATCCAATCCAATCCAATCCAATCCAATCCAGCCTAACCAACAAAGCCTTCCTCAATTCCATAACAACTGACACCGCCTAAGAGCATAAACAGCTGATGACTCTGGACCACATATCCCAAGCTCTGTCTGAGAAGTTTGGCCCATCTATCTATCCACCTATCCATCCATCCACCATCCATCCATAATCCAACAAAAACGGTGGGACGGAAAAGCTATTCCAGACAGATGAACAGGAGGATATTTGAGACGAGAACAAAAGGAAAAGAAAAAAGAAAAAACGAAACCAAAAAAAGATCCCAGCCAAAAAAGAACGAAAAAGAAAAGACGATGATCAAAAATCTTCTTTTCTTTCTTTCTTTCTTTCTTTCTTTCTTGGGCAGAACATTCTCAGGATAAGGGAAAGAGGAATACTGTATTATGTATGTATAAGCTGATAATACTCCTGCTGTGCGTTTGTGTGTTCAAGATGCTTACAAGAGTATAAAAAGTTACGCCAAACAACAGAAGTATCAGTGTTCCAAAAGCGGGAAATAAAAAGGGGTAGTTTGGTGGTAGTGGTGAGGGGGAAATGATGCCAAAATGCCATGCAAGAGAGAATCACCAAAAAAGAAAAAAAAAACTGAAAAAATAATATGAGCGGGGATGATTCATTCATACAAAAACAAGTTTGGTTCTGTGCATGGAGGGGGGTGGGAGAGGCAAGGAATATAAAAAGGTTAACTTCATCTATGGGGGAAGAATGGGAAATATAACAAAAAAAGGATAAAGGCCCCCATAACAAGCATGGGGCGGGATGATGGGAAGGGAACAATGTGGCGCAGCAGACAACAACGTGGTCGCTCTAGAGGTCCTTCTTCTGGACAGGAGGAGGAGGAGGAGGGGGTGGATTGAGATATCAATTGCGGCTGCTCTCGTCCAAATAAGTACCCAGACAACATCTGCGCATGTCTAGTGATGCCACGCCACACCGCGAGCCATCACCCAGCACGAACCGTCCCGCCCCCGGCTACACCTTTGGCTGCTGTGCCCCCCGCGCCTACTTTAGGGTGGTTGCTGGCGGGTACTGTTTGTTTGACAGCGCCAGGTTGAGGTACGGGAGGAGCAGGGTGTGCGGTTTGTGCTGAAACTTCGTCTTCGTACTCATCCCCTAAATAATCATCACCAAGCCCTCCTCCCTGGCCTGTGGGGTCGTGATCTCCTGTAGGGGGGTGTTGTCGGTCATATCCTTGCTGATGTGCTGATTGCTGTGCAGCTGCCGCCTTGGCAGCATTCTTAGTTGCCTTTTTACCTTTGCGTCCCTTCATCTTGGCCTTTTCAAGCAGTCTCCGCTTTTCCGCTAGCCGACGGCGCTCCTTCCGGTCTTTAATTTCATACTGTCTGATCAGCGCCTCTGGGGGGCGGCCGAAAATGCTTTCATATTCGCAGAACTCGCATATCCAAATCTCGTCGATGTTTGGTGGGTGGTGGAGGTTCGCATACTGTTGCTGTAGCCGACGTTGACGAGCAGCCAAAGCATAAATACTCCCGGGCGATCGTCGTGTCTTCTTGCCCGAGGTGGCATTTTGCCCGCTCTGTGACGGGTACTGAGCTTGTTGCTGACCTTGGTGATTTGCCTGTGACGCCATGTTCGGACTCGTTTGCGTTCCCTGCGTTGAGAACCCCCTTTGGCCAGGTGTCATTGCAGAAAGTGGCTGGTTGCCCGCCCGATGTTGTTGCTGGACTGAATAGGAGTTCTGGGTTTGCCAGGCCATGCCTTTAGATGAATCTGATTCGCAGGTGAAGGTGAATTGTGTCTTTGTCGGAGAAGTCTTTCTTGTCTGGTCTAACAAGCTAGTATTATCTTGTCCCTGCGGCGTTGACGATGAAAGGGCCGCTGCATTGGCTATGGCCGCAGAAATGATTCCTTGATCAGAGTGATTAGTGTATTCACCTTGGCTTTGTCAGCAAATATGTCCCAGTTCTGAAAAGAAAAGAAAAAAATGTAGGAGAAGTCAATCTATACCAATTGATTCCTGGCCAAGGGAAGTTGTAACTTCCTTGCGTCCAGTTCCAGATCGACCCCCTAGCCAAGCGTTCGGGTTATGGGCAGCGAGAGGCGTCCTTCCGCTGACAGTACGACCAGCATTCCGTCCATAACGCCCCCTCCCGGGCCCTGATATGCCATTCCCGGCGGGTGAAGCGGGATTCCCAGTTCCGTAATACGAGCCAGTACCGCCCCCGTCATCTAGAGACGCAGCACCACCTCCATTTGTCGAAATGCCCATGGTCACCATATCCGCAGATATATTCGAATGATTCCCAGGATTGCCGGACGTCGGTATTTTCCTTTTCTTTTTATTGTTCGTATTCTCAAAAGCATCATAGCCGTCGGGCCCAGACGAAGACGTTTTGGTTGGCGTGTCCTCCAAATGCTTGACGTACTTCTGGCGAGTTTCACCAGTGGGGGACACGGACGATCGATGAAAACCTCCGCTCCGACGGACCACCACGGGGCCATCTTCATCGCCACTATCTATACCATCATCATACGGATGGTGATGGTCACCTTCAGGACTTTGTTCGTGTCCGTAACTGGTCTGCTGCACGTAAACCTTGGCATCGTTTACGATATCGCCATTCCCAGAATATGAGCCGTAGAAAACCTGCGTGGCAGGCGGGGCAGGCGGGTATAGTATAGACTCAGCAGCCTCGGGAGATAGGCGAGAGCGGATGGGACGCTTCGGTAGGGGGCGGATCAAACGATCTGGAAAAACAGGAGATGGAGTGTCAGGAGCGGAAGTATACGTCCCGCCTACGTGATGACCGCATCAGCATCCAAAGATCACAAAATTGTAGCAAGCGGGTTTGTCTGTGGGTTCCATAATGCTCCCCGGGCCAGGTGCGGTGGGAATGGCTTATAATATATATTTTTAAAATTTTTTTTTCCTTTCCCACCAAACCACAGCACAGCATAACAGGGCCATCCAAATATCAGGCATACGGTGGTCAACTAGAGTGGAGGTGACATACTCAGTGTAGCAGCCATTTTCCAACCTCGTAAATCCAACTTTAGACAAGATATCCAGGTTTGCTCGGTTCAAGATGACGTTCGATATGTATGCTTCGGTGGACGGATTACAGGGGGGGAGAGAGGGGAATGTGTGGAAGGATAGGGATGTCAAAATCGGACTGGAGAGAACCACGAAGTCAGCAGAATGTTCACGGGTTTGATAAGCCACTATATCTGCGTCATATATATCCATGTCCAGCGAGAAAAAAATATGCAGATAAATCAACGACTCCCAGCAGAGGGGATCGGGAGAGACTTACACAGCACGAAGAGGAAGATGGATGACAAATATGGACGGAGGGTGTGTCCACAAGTTGACAGGCAAAAGGGGATGCGGGCGTATATATATAATATCTATTTCCAATACAGCTGAATCCAACAAGCGAATCGACGGCGTGTATACTCAAGACACAGAGATCCTTCACGGGCAGAACTGGAGAGTTGTAAGTTGTTAGTTGTTAAGTTGTAGTTGTAGTTGTAATCGTAGTCAGTCGTTAATTGAGTGTTGAGCTTTCTCTCGAAACCTTGAAAGGTAATTAGGGCAGCCGCACTAACCGCTTTGGGAACAAGCCCTTCAGGCCAGAATTTCGATATTTCCAAGTTAACACCCAGCGCTTGTATCTTGTATGGGATATATATGCCTATGCTATTTGGTTCTTTGCTAACCAGATGTCTTCTATATATATCTATCTATGTTTGTCCGCATCTACTGTCCGTATACTTCCAAGTACTCATGTCTAAGTATCTAACAGCGTGTGAAATGTCGTCGTGGCAAAGTTTCCCTTCCTCCGATTTGAAGAAGTTTTCCTTCTTCCTACGTGTTCTCCTGAAGCCCCTGTGTCAAGGGGAACAGCAAAACAGCAACAAACCAGCCAATGGAGACACCCATCGGTCGTTTATTATTGCGTAACGGGGCTTCCGCGAAATGAGCTGGGGATTGCCAGCGCCGTTGCAGGCAAAGCCATCACACAGCGCTTTTAGACGTGTTCTCCCCTCCCAATTAAAATCCAGATATTTACTACACCGAAATTGTCTTAAGCCGAGTTCTCTGAGGCATGGAAGGTTCTGAGGCTTGAAGAAGGCTAGATCCTCCAGGGCCTTTCCAACATTTCTATGTTCATTCTTTCGAAGTTGAACAAGACGGCGAGCCCGGTTGCTTCGCGGGGGGTTGGTGGACCTGTTTTCGTTCCATTACTAACCGCAGAGAACGTCCACCTGGAAGGCCTCTTTGTGCCATCGTTGTAACCTATATTTATGTCTCATGGATGGCATCAACAGCCGACCGAATGCCATCCGCAAATTATCTACCATATACCAAACGAAACCTGAGCCGTGTGCATATGTGCATATGTGCGACGGACTTTGGGAACCTAAGTACTTCAACTTATCCACTCCGACGAGTTGTTGAACGAGTCAAGGACCGTATGCTGGAAGAGGTATATAGATATAGAGACAACTGACTCGATTCGAAGTGAGTAGGATCCGGCAAATGGAAGCTGTATGTAAAGTACATGGTGTTAGCGAGAAATCAGCGCTGGGTAACAGGATCAAAGTCACCTACATTACATAGCACTAATCTACATGCTGCTTCTTTATGAGATCATCCTATCAGACATGTATCCAGAAGTCCCGAGGTCAGCTAGAGGCACACATCATCCATTCCGAAGTTGGTGTCGACAAAGCCATTGATGGGAGAAGGGGAGGGAGGTAGCTATATTACAGCAGGGATCTGGTGCTGGTAGCATTTAAGCGCAGGAGAAAAGTAACCTTTATTTACTGACTGAGAACAAAAGAAAACGCCAGCTGCTTGAATAATATGTCTGCGGTGGCGTGGTCGTTGTAGTGTGAAGGTTTGGTGTAGAACTTGGTTCGTCCGGAAATTTTTAATTAATTAATTACCAGGCGCGCAGGTTGGCTGTTGAGGTGAGGTGAGGGTGCGCGGGGAAAACTAGCGAACTCTCGCTGCTGTGACAAAAGGATATTTAACTTAAATAATAGGTAGGATAGACTTCGCTCTCGTCGCCCGCTCAAGTTTCTTCGCATCTTCTCCTCCACAACCGTCCGCCTACCACTCCCTCTCCCCCCACCTCTTCAAAGCATGTAGCTCTTCAGTCTGTCATCTGTGCCTGTATCTGGAGGTATTACTCTCTTTTTTTAACTCCAATAAATTGCTTTCAATTGCCAGCCCAACACCCCTTAGCTACGAACAAACTATCCTACGCCACGAACCAGGACCACCCCGAGAAACAGCTGCTCGTTTCTCTACAACAGATAATTCTACCTGATTTTCGATAAGAAAATCGATATCGTGACGGCTTCTAGCATCTCTATGATTTGCTAGAAGGCTGGGTTCGGAAGTTGCATTGCAGCAAGAGATAAGCCATTCAATCATGACTCCTCGTCGCTCATCTCGCGCTCGAACATCCCAACCATCCGCCGCAATGCAGCACACAAACTCATCCAGCTCGTCAAACTCGCTCAGCCGTGTTGAAAGGAGCACGCGCTCGAATAACAAAATCTCCCCCCCTCGCAGATCCTCCACCCAACGCTCCCAGTCCATCGATGACCTCGAGCAAAATCCTCGACCCGACCTCCCACAAACGCGCCACCGCCAACGAGGCCGAAACAACGGCGAACCAGGCGACGTCCTCCAGGCTCCAGGCGACGAATACGATGAGGAAGAAGGGGATGAAGAAGAAATAACCAGATGCCTCTGTGGACAGCAGGATTACCCCGGTCTTCCGCTGATCTACCAGGACGCAGGGAGCGCCAGTCCCACAAAACAGGGCATGAAGGATGACTCGGGCCAAGGTGCTTCAGCTGCTGCTGAGGACATACAGTCTGAGGAACCTGGGAGCTTGTTTATTCAATGCGACTCCTGTAAAGTCTGGCAGCATGGAGGCTGCGTGGGGATTATGGAGGAAGCTTCCAGCCCCGATGAATACTTTTGCGAAGAATGCCGGAAGGACCTACACAAGATCATTACAGCTCCTAATGGGTGAGTGATAAATGAATTGTTCCCCCTCATCCCCTCACTTGGGCTTTTATCCACATTGTGGATGATATCTCATTCACTACCTACCGATTGATGGGTGTTTTGAGGTGTTCGCCCACTTGTGCCGTCAAAGCCACCACAACCCTTCACATTTTTCGGGTCCTTCCCCAACCACACCGGATTTTTAAACATAAACCTGTTGCATTTATTTCCTTCTATACAATACACTTTCTATCCCTATTGTCATCCTCTACATCGAAGATGTGGGCCTCACGCTTACGATCGCGCAGTCAAAAATCCTCCCGCTACCTGCCAGTGGTTGGCTCGTCGTCCCCATCCTCATCTAGATCCTCTTCCCTCGATAGTTCCAGAAACCCAAAGGATAAAAAAAGGCGCGGCAGCTCAGGTCCCCTCAGCACCAAGCGACGCTCGACTATGAATAGCCGTGATGCCGCCTACGACGAAGAACAGTTGCGGCGAGCGATTGAGGAGAGCAAGGAAGGCTCCAAATCAGTTACTGATGACCTTGGAAGCCGTAGAGGCAAGCGGAGCAGAAGCGACAGCGAATCGTATGTTAACACTCTTGGGGTTTGAGATATTTGTTTTCCCTTGTTACCTGCTACTGACTCTCAGTCGCACAATAGGAATAAACACGCTGCGAAACGGCAACGTACCGGGTCTCCCTCCTCTTCTCTTTCAAAGCATAGCAACTCTCTGTCCCACCCGCCGTCAGATGATGAAAGTAAACCCAACGCTTCCCTCGAAGGCAACGGCAATAAAAAGACCAGAGGCGTGGTTCGAAACCAGCGCGAGAGGGAAGCTCAAATAACGGAAAAGGAAATAGAAAAAGAGACTATCGAGCCTATCAGCCGACGGAAAAGTCGCTCAGATCGTCGGAAAGATGGTGAGTGGTTTTTATATCGCTGTTTGCATATATAGGATCGCATAATTAACCATCAAAATAGCAGATGAAGAACCCACTGAGATAGCCTCACCAACGAAGACCAGCTCGATTCCTCCCACTATCACCCAACCGGCCCCTGACATGTCCAGCATCACAAACGAGTCCTCCAACACTAAGCCTGCCACCCGCAAAACGGGTCGTCCACCGGCCCGTCGTGGTCGTCTTGGTCGAAATCAATATACTCGAGACCGTGACTCAGTAAACGGCAACGACATCAGTGGCGGTATCAACTCTCCCCGCCGGGGCCAATCTCGAGACACGGGAGTCGGTGATTCCCCTACAGGTGGCCAACTTGGGGCAAACGGCGTTTATCTTAACGGCGGGGAATCCGGGAAACCTAGTAAACCACGATATATGAACCCCCAGCGCACCACAATGAACGAGATGAAGAGGCGTGTTGCAGCCATTCTCGAATTCATATCCCAATTGCAGCTCGACTTGGCTTCTAACCCTGAACAGATCAGTGGGACTGGTGGAGCGCTGGCGCCCGGAGGAAGGGAGGTTGGAGCGAAAATAGCCAATGGCGATCAAGCCACGAATGATGTGGGCGAAAGGATGGAGGCGAACGGGACGCCTCAGCCCAAGGAAAAGGAGTTCAAGGATCTAACGAGCATCGAAATGATGGATGCCCTGACGCGGAATCTGGTCAAATGGCAACAGGAGTTTGGGAAATATGGAGAGAAGTGAAGTGAGGTGGAAAAATAAAACCCCTCACAACTTTTGAGACTTCGCTCATTCATCCATCCACCCTTTCCTACCTACCGTACAGCCCAACATAAAAAAAATTCCTCGTAACCTACCTCGACCTACCATCTAAATTTCCCACGATATTTCATGCCTGAGCTCGGAATTTCTTTCTTGGTGGCCCTTCTCGCCAATTTCTTATATATATACCCCAACCAGCCAAAATCTTCTCAAGTTTGCCCCTGACATAATACGATACCGGCGTCCTGCTTCCTGTACGATAGATATGTGTGTTCCTTTTTTCGTCTCCTGTTTCACTCGGCTCGACTTTTCACATAACTTCCTCCTCTTCCACGAGTTATAGTGCGAGAGTGCGTTCACTATACTCCACGATGGAACCGGGATCTGATTCCAGCGCACCCATGGGTTACGCAGGGGTTGCTAGTTTCCATTTCTCGCCCTTGTTGTGATTCCCGTTCCAACCACCACGGTCATCTACAAATGCTACCATTCTCTCCTCTTTCACTCATCATACTCTATTACGATCTGGCAATCTCGATAGGTGCCTGTGGACCACAAGTATTCAACCCCATCCGGCTTTCTCCCAGCAAAACCCATCGCTGAACAACCCTTTTATACATATGTTCATATTCAGCTTTCACCTCCCCTTTCTTCGATGTTATTGTTACCCCTACACACGTTTTTGCCTTGGGCTGTGATTTTCTTCTTCTTTTTTTCATCTGCTTAATGTAATTGGGCGATTGATGGTGCTTCCCATCTGAGTTCTTGTCTTCTTCCATGTTTTCGTTCTCTTTATTTTATATTTTAATTTTGGTATTTAATGAAGGGGAAACAACACGCGCCGGTGAGGTTTTTACTTTGCCACTGTACTGGACTTGAATGGGAAATGGTATGGTGAATGGTATCATGGTGTTTTCCAGGTCCATTTTGCTTCTTTTTCTGTTTCTCTGTTTTGTTTTGTTTTGTTTTGTTTTGGCTAACTGACATACAATAGTTTGCATCATTGTTGTTATTTTCATGCTACGCTTCTAGATGATTGCTTCTGCCTCTATTTTGTTTCAAAAACATTATTTCTCTTCCCTGTCCAAATTCTTTTTCATATTTTATTTTATGGTATGATGATTTTGTGTATGTGTATGCCTTCTATATCCTCCTCCCCACCCCTCACAATATTTCTCTCTTCATTTTTTGTACCAATTGATTTGAGAAATATCTGTTCTTATCTTATTCAATACAATATGAATTACATATCACTATAACATAACAGGTATGATTATATTCAAGTCAGATTGGTTGTCATTGGTTGATTTTTCTTCAATGATCTACATATTTGGGTAGGTATGGATTTATGATCAAGTTAGCTATGATGAACTGATCTACCTGACTACCTCTTCTTTTGTCTCTCAACTCACTTTCTGCCTCTAATGAAAGGTTCTCTTTCGGGTAACAAATATTATATATATATCTTCACTCATTTATTTCACACATGTACTCTCTACTTTCAGCAAGTGTCGGTGACACTATACAAAGTGGTTGCTTATTTTTGATCTGTTAACTTTCATGGTCATCATTTTTTCGCTAGCACACATCATGTCTGATATGGCTGCTACGATGAAGCTTCTACTACAGGCACATGTATGTAATGATAGAAACTCAAAGGCATTTCATAGTACTTTAATATTTTGAGAACATTAACAGCACAGAGGTGCCATATGTGATTGACGGTTAACCATTGACTAAAGGGAAGAAAGAGATGGTTAAAAGAACAAAATTAGATGAAAATAGAAAAAGAAAAAGAAGCACAGTGAAAATGGAAAAGAAGGGGAAAGAGAGTAGTGCAGGCTCCTCCATCTTGATTATCTAATGTAGGTATAGTTATATCAATGTGCTGAGGAAAAAAAGAACATGACTGACAAATTGTTAAACAGCAATGAGATGAAGCCCAAAATAAATGAAGGAGGTTCAGAACAAAGCCGATTATCAGGGAAAAAGGTAAGACAAGAGAAGAAAGCCAAGTCAGGTGATTGGAGTATTAGGGGAGAATGAGAAAGAAGAGGTGGACAAAAGAATAAGACCTTCAGACGTCCAACATAAACACCGATGAAGTCTCCGTAGTTCTCCAGTCTTTTTCCTCATATATCAGTCTGCGCGCCATTACGTCGAAGAGGTCTTCGTTGTCAGTTTCACTGCTTGCCCTGGCGGTTTCATCAGTTGGGCATAGCGGGTAGAGGGGCAAGTCCATCAAGTCATGGCAAACGTAAAGAGACTGGAGGCATATTGGTGCACGATATTCCAGCACTGCAACAAAAGGTACCCCAATATGAGCTTCACCGCGGGCTGCTTTCGAACGAAGATGGTCTTCAATTTCACGCCTAGCGTAACCAGGCCCGCGAGGATCCTCCCATAAGAATAAAAGCCAAGGCTTCCTATACAAAGTATCCTTGCCAAGAAAGGCTTTCCATACAAGAAATGAATAAGGTCTATGTTCTTGACCGAAATGCAGTCCCTCTAGCCCAAGTGTGCGCATCAGGCTCAGGTCCATTTTTTCTGGCCATAAATATCCGCTTGCCCCAAAGGACGGCCACAACTTTGTTTCCAAGTCGTTGTTGCGGACTGGTTCAGGCCATACGTAGTTTGTTGGCTCATTTTCGGCTCGTGATACGGCCAATTGGAAAGGTTAATTTTCTTCCGTTGATTTTGTTTTATTTAAATTCGAGCTGCGGGAATGCGGTGCTGACTTAGGCAAGTTGTATAGATGTATGGCCGTGGAAAATGGGTTGGATGTATGAGGCCGAGGATTTGTGCTTGATTCGGATAGATTGTTATGGGCGATGAAAGGGCATATTTGTAAGAGGATCGAGGGCCACGGACAGGGAGGTGTGAGATGAGGATACGAGTTTATATAGTATCCTCTCGCTCTCCAAAGCGGGAGTTTTCGATAAATCAACGGTGCATGTTGAGCGCTCTCGCCACGTTCATACATCCCTCGGGAAATCCGTTTGCTGACATCTTGGAACGTTTCGCCAGCCCACCCCGGGGAATAGAAAAACGGAACGATAAACGATATACTTCCGCCGCTCTGGTATTTCTTTCATCCTCTGTGTAACTTGATGCCTTCGACATTGCCTCTACCTCCCACGGTAGGAGTTCTGAGGAGCTTTTATCGCATCCGGAAAATAATAGCGCAATCCTCTTGTGCAAAGATAATATGACCCCAACCCCTTCGTTCGGGGGAAGCCAATGTCACAACGCCGTTATTGCTGAGAGATGTCGACACTGCATTTGGGTTTAGTTCCTGCTCGCAAATATCTCCATGTGGGTGCTAGGGACATACCGCATTTCACTCATGGCCTCCACGCCCATTCAATCCGAAAAGTTGCCGCATAAAGACTAGAACCTACCATTTCCGTAATCCAGTACAGAGAATCCCACAATACAGAAACCCACTGTATATAGAAACGAAATTCCGTTAAAGCTCACTGAATTATAACCACCAGGCGAAAAGGATACACGGAAGCTACCTGGTTCACGATAAAGTGCTAGAAGTAGCCAGCTAGTCCATGAAATTGTGTCCAAAACCAACGGCTAAAGCCTTTTTTGTCAGGCTCCACAGATGTTAATCTCAGGGTTACGCTGTAACAGCTTTCGAGAAACCAACTAGATTAGACGTGGTCGGGAAAAACCATATGAATCTGCGTTGAAATGATAGATAATTTATATATATATATAAATATATAAAACCTATTTCATAATCAGTCAAACCTCAACCTACAAAACAAGCGGCAGCCAAATCTGGCCTCATCGCCGGCTGGGACCATGCTGGATAAATTCCCCGGTGTTGCTTTGGGCCCAAGGGCTTCCAACCCTTTTGTTCTCATTGAGCTTTCCTGGCTCTACCTTTGGAGGTCGTATTCAAACATGTGGCAGGTTTCCCAAAGCATCCCGCTTGTCAAATAGTTAAGTGCTGACAATTGCTTTCGCCTGTCTCGTAGAGATTTACGGATGCGTTTTACGGGGGTAACCTCGCCAGAGAATGACGAGAAAGCCATTCTTTGTGGCTTCTGCAGAAGACAAAGCCCCTTATGCTGAGCCTGAGACGTGTTAGCTAGCTGTCAAGGACAAAGAAGCAATGATGCGTACCTAAACGATCCAGACTGTTAGCTCATAGCAAGACCTAGAGCATTTGCAAGAGCAGGTCAGGTCTTACACCTCATGATTAAACCGACTCCTTAGGTTTAGGAAGTATGAGCCGACATCTCAACCTCAACCCCCATCATGAGCATTGCAAACTACGATCACGAAACAGGAATATCAAGATCAGAAGACAGTTAGAGAAATCAACACAATTGATTCTCCAACGATATACGTAGCATTGGGTAGATAGATAGATACACATGGGGAGAAGGAGAGCAAAACTAGCACAAAGACATCGACAAACCAAGCCAAAAAAGGAAAAACAAAAGACATCATCCATCCATTCCATCCATCAATTCAAAATCCATTAATAACCAAAAAGCCCTTGGCCTCATGACAGTTTCCTCGTGGTTTCATTTTTTCATTTTTATTTTCTTTGGGTCATAGATAGAAATTTTTTCAGAAAATCGCTTTAAATGTACTGTGGCTCAGAAGAAAGAAAAACGAAATCTAGCTTGATGACAGGTTAGACCACTGAACAACTGACATGGGCACAAAGCGAGGAAAATATTAAATTACTAACCCATTTGTTAATCTACAGACGGGAACCGTGGATAACTTTGTAGTCAACAACCAACTCGCGGCCACCATCGTTGATGACGAGAGCACGAATGCTGCCGCGACCATCACTAAAGGCATCGCTGATGCGGTTGAATAGGTTACCCTGGTCAACGACGGGGAGACCCTGCTTGACATCACCAGTCTCAGTCATGGCGACGATGCGGCCATCCTCACGGATATCCAGGATGCGGTAGGTCTTGTAGACGGGACCGAGCATGCTCTGCACAACGACGGAGGAAGAGGGGTGCGAGATGAAGCTTGATTCCTCATGAAGCTGGCGGGTGAAGAGGTCCACGCCGAGGTAGCGGTGCTGGCCGGTCTGGGGAGAGACGGAGATGCGGATGACTTGGCACGGGCGGCCCTGGAGGATCAACAGATCACCAACGCGGACGAAGTGGCAGGGGATGGTGATCGTCTCGGGCGGGTGTCCACCACGGGGCTGCACAACTCTGACGGACTCGCGGACACCATCGCGAACGCGGGTTGGGCCGCGCTCGTCGCTGACGGAGCCCTCTTCCTTCCGGTCGTGGTGGTGATGGAAGGGGTGGAGAACACGGTCAGCCGCACGCTCAACGCCACGGCGGAAAGAGTGGTATTGACCTTCGTCGTCGTAGTAACCCATTTTGCGAGGTGATTCTTCAATTACGGTACGTCGGTCTACGTTGACGTCTCTGTAAACTCGTTCGCTGCCTCGGGCTGCGTAGTCGACTTCGCTAACGTGGCTGGGGGCTCCGCTGGTATCGATCTGCTCGAACTGGCGGTTGTTGAAAGAAGGGTCAATCTCACGGACTTGGGCGGGGCGTGGTGCGTATTCTACTTGGAAATTTGGATCGGTACGTTGACGATAGTCACGTTCAGTGATATCGAGCTGTGTTTCCCAGGCTTTTCGGTCTTGGTTACCGTAGTATCTGATGCAATTGATTAGTAAGATTTCCTAATTTCTGGCTTTGGGAGATGTTTCTCACCGTTCTCTTGAAAGTTCTACTTCGGGATAGCGGGATCGGGGGTGTTCTTCGTGGGGGCGACGGTCAGAGTGTATATGGATATCGACCTCTTGATGACTATGTGATGGGAGTGGGCCTTCGTATCCAGTATCTTCCCGTTCGACGCGCGAAGCACCAGTTAAATTGACCTCTTCCTCTACTCTGGTGTGAGTAGTCTCTGAGACAGCGTCACTCCGGTACGACGACGGGAAGACACTGAAGGGAATGGGGACACGGGCGTCAAAGTCCAGATTGACTGTCCTGAGGTGTCCTTTCTCGAATGCCTTTCGAAGTGTTTAAGAACAATTCGAAAGACGAGACAAGAAAAGACAGCTGCCTTTCTGAAGTTAGGTAAAGCGAAAAGAAAAAGAGAACTGGGTAGTTCTTCTTGATCAGATATATATATTGGTGGCGAGGAAGGGATAGGTGTTTGTATTGAATTGATGAATTGGGGATTGTCTGAGGAAGAGGAAGAGGAAGAGGAAGAGGAAGAGAAGCTGGGGGGGCGGGCGAAGTTATTTGATGTCCAGCATGAGGCTGGTTGCTGTGCAGCTCATTGGCCTCGTCGCCGCCTCGCCAATGTTTTTGTTGTTGTTCCAGGGTTTGTTTACATTTGGTTGAATGCGGTTAGGCTGTGTGTCGGAAATCAGCTTAGCGTTGTTTGCGGGGAAGGATTGTTGCTTGTCACATGATTTTGGCTGGTAATTGGTATTTCACCGCCTCGGCCTCGTCCAATCCCAGCAAACTATCCACAATATCATATCATTGTTCTCTCTGCTCTCAAACCCTTCAGATGGCATTGCGGATGGACGACTTGTAATCCCCAGTCAGCGCAGATTGCTTTCCTCCAATCGATTCAATTTTTGCTCTCATACCGCATATTTGCCCCTTGCCCAACCACCGGAATTTTCTTAGGTATCGTGGACCATCTCTATTGGGCTGGCCGCTTGCTGTACCCGCCCAAAAGGTTGCTGACAAAAAATGCCGTGGCAGGTTCACTGGCTAGCTGATCTTTAAGCTAAGCCTGTGATGCAGACAATCACATCAGTGTCACTTCTGCCATGGTTGCTGCACTGGCAACTCTCTTTTTGCCCTCCACTCTTCTCGTCAACATTCTCTAGTCAAACTCCTCAGATATCAACCGCCACAAAGCTCCGTAAATCTCCAGACTTCTCCCGTGTTTTAACCTCGGATCATTCGGCCTGGCCATCCAACGCCAGCCACCTGTAAGCTGAAGCCTGAGAATCACCAGCAATTCTTGAGTTCCCCACTCAGTTGCTGTGTCAACAGCCCGGGTTCCCCTGGTCGGACTCCATTTTCCAAGTTTTCTGGACTGACAAGAAAAAGCAAAGAGATCTATTCTGACACTAGGTGGAGCTCATGCGAGTTCCAGCCTCCAGGCTCCCAGCCACAGGTTGTTTGATGGAGCAGTCCCAAAAACCATCCTAGCCTAGCAGGGTCGCTGCATTATCAATTTGATTTGGTGAGGCTGGGCAAACCATAGCTGTATTCGCGAGAGCTTTCTGATAGCAAAGGCTGATTGATGTTCAGTAGAATTAAAGGACAGGGCATCGAATCTTAAGATAAGACATATTTTTAAGTGATTCATCCAGAGCATACTCCGTATATAGAGCAGACAGGCGAATACGTTTTCAAAAAAGTCGTGCATGCATCAGGAAAGTGAATCGTCTGGAATCAATCCAATTAATTATACGTACTTCAACAGCACCGCCAAAATGGTAAACCAAAAGCTTCGGTTACTAAACCAAATATTAATAATTAGCACTCGTCAAGAGTGGACGAACCGAATGTCAATGTGGTAACAAGGTGTAAGGCCTTCGACATGGTAAGAGATGAAGAAGAAGAAAGCTCATAGACCAAAGAAAGCTATATATGGAGAATTCCTAAGAACAGACAAAACGCTGGCAGATAAATATTCGTTCGAACGAGTACTTTCAACAACACATCAAAATGCCCTGAATATTGTCCTTCCAGAAACGACCCGCAATTCAATGGCTATTAAATGCACCCAGCTAGAGGAAAATCAGAATAAAATTAAAAAGATGGGAGTAGCTAATAATTATTGCTGCGCGAGTGGTATATAAATGTAGAGGTATCTTTTGAAAAACAAAACACAAATGGTATCGGACTTGTGAAACCGAAACATAAAAGAAAGGGAAAAAAGGAAAGGAGGGAGATAAACCAAGTTGAATGAAAAAAGAGATAAAAGAAGGCTCGGGACGTGTTCAAAATGAAGAGATTTTCCAAAAGATAGGAGTAATTATATATCGTAGAGAAGTAAATGAATGGCAAGTGGTTATTTTGTCAGTAGGAAAATGTAAAATCGTCAGTCGTGAACATAGCAGCAAGGCAGGATCTCAACCGCAGGCTAGGAGCGCAGAAAAGAAGAGAGAAGCCGAGAGAAGAAGTTATCAGTCTCTCGAGCTCATTCCAAATGCCTTTTTGAGAAGGGAGAATTTTTTCCTCTTCTTCTTCTCGTCCGGTCCAAGGATCGTTGTTGCGCCTGCATCTGAGTGCGTGGAAATTGATGCGTCTTCGCCAATGGGACTGTTCGTACCACGTCGACTGTGCAATCGTGGACGAAAACGAGATGTCCAGTTGGATGATTCCGTCGCTGGGAAAGTTGGTCCCGAAATTGACACACGGAAAGTGGCGTTGCCGTTAATTTTCGTGATGCCATCAGAGGTACATGGGCGTTCTGGATCCGATTCATATTTTTCAGGAATTGGCGGAATGGAAGCGGCTATGTTATCAGGAGCGTTTGTGTGGGAGCGCAAAGGCCATGAACCTGGCCCCACGAGGTCGGGAACTTTCTTAACATCGGCTTCCTTTGGAGACATGATAATCGGAATTCCATCAGATGTTTTAGGGTCATCGGTTTCAACGCTGGATGAAAGTGGTATGTCACCGCCGTTCCTTGAGGACCTTGAACTCTTATTTCGCTGGAGTTCGCAGCGGGAACGTTCAAGCGGGCTGTCACGCCTCGCAGCGCTATCTAGTTCAGACTTTCGGACTTTGGCATCGTCGCTTCCTCTGTGCTTTGAGCGACTAAGCCTGCTAAAGATACTCCCTTGCTTCTTAGGAAGCTGGGGGAGAAACCCTCCAGGTGCATTTGGAATTACATTCGTTGGCTCGTTGGTGGCATCTATAACTGTGGTGCCGTCTGTTTTAGTGTCAGGGGTAGGCACTGGTTTAGCCTTGCCTTTGCTTGGGATTATCGAGCGGCGGCGGGGCTCAGGACGTCTTAACACCTTTTTGGGCGTTTCATCGTCGGAACTATCTTCGAGATCGGTCGAGTCACCGTCAAGACCATCCTTTCGCTTGGGGATACCGCGAACAGGACTGAGGTTCATAGAAGCGAACTCATCGTCACTCGAGTCCTCATAACGGCTACGGAATCGACGAGGCCATCCCACATCATCATCGTTAGCGTGGCCAAGCGGAGCTATGGGTTTCGTCCCTGCTTGCAAGTTCAACCCAGATGGGATCCCTTTGAGCTTCGACGACTTTCCAAAGCTGGCAAACGACGAAGATTTGGTATGCAATCCGCCGCCTGACCCGCGTAACGTTGTCCGAATCGGCGAGTTGTGGTCTGAAGAAAACGGCCTCCGCTGGCTGGTGGGTGGAGTCGAACGACCACTGATGCCTGCAGAATTTCCACCTGAGGAATTTGGACGGCTATCAGAGGGAGTTCTCAGCGTGCGTTTAAAAGTATAACGTGTCGTGCTCCGTGGTGAACGTCTGTCACGTTTGAAGCTGCTTGAAGAATCGCTATCATATGCGGCAGGTTGAGTGTGGACTTTTGGGGCGGATCTCAGATCCAGGGTAGGCACAGCACCTGAAGGAGATATATGACCATTTTCAGTGGGTCGTTTTGTGGAAGATGGGTCATTTCGTTTCTGTGAAGTGTATTCCCTATTGTGGGAGGTTGTCGTATCACTCGGGGTTCGTTTAGAGGGTTTTGACCTTGGTCCCTTTTGCTTAGCAGCATTACGGCTACTCTTCGTTGACATATGGGCCTGTTGTCCATTGGGTGCAACTTGATCCGAGTTCACTGGGTTCGCGTTGACTGGTGCAACTCTTGCACTACCCAAAGTTGCGGCGACCCGTCCCTGTGGGCTGGACTTTGGTTGCAGCCGCTGAATTTTAAAAGGGCGCGAGCCTCCGCTGCCCTCTGTATTCCCTTTCTTGCTGGACCCTGACGAAGGCAGAACTTCTTCCTCGACAACGGGCAAAGGAGCGCTTGTATAAGTTAACCCCAATGGAGAAGAACTGCGGGGCTCATTGCGCTGCAATGAAACATCAGATGTCCACTTTTTATCAGCCTTCGAGCGAGTAGGGCTGTCTGGGGGCGGGGTATGGGTGTAGCTAGAAACGTGAGAGACAGGACTATCGACTATTGCATTTATGGAACCAAAACCATCGCCTTCAGGATCTGACAAATTTTCAGCTGCGTCACTGTAGACACTCTCACTTGAGTCATCAGATTCGTCACCATCGACGGATGGAGCCGAAGAAGCCTGGGAATGAACGGAGGAGTTAGGGGTGACGGCTCTTGGTTCCCGTGCACTATCAATAATGCTTAGCTCGGGCTTTTCGTGTTCTGAAAGAGGCATTGGAGATGGAAACCCTCCTGGGATCCTGGTCCACTCGCTGCTAGTATTTTCTTCGGCAAGAGCTGGAGTAGCGGGATGAACCGAGATGACAGGTACATTTTCACTCTGCCTCGGCCCTCCAGCGGTTTCATTCCCAGTGTCATCATTGCTATCGCTAGAGGCTTTTTGTACCTCCGAAGGAGCAAAACTGGAAATACTATCGCCCGGAGGGGCAAAATCGCGAGGATCCGCCATATCATCACTTGATGAGCTTCGTTCGGACATGGAATCGTAACCAGTCCCTTCAACTGACGTGACTTCCGGGGGGATTGGATCACTAGGAGGAAAAGACATGGTGTCGTGGGGGCGGGTATGTTTGATCTGGTGTAGAATTCCACCAAAAGCATTGCCACTGGCGAAAATCCTTGGTGAAGAAGATCCGTCGTGAACCTGTCGCTTATCGTGATCCTCGATCAATCCTCTCCTTCCGCGAACACTGCCAAAAGAAGGAAGAGCAGGCCGCGGTTTCATGACTTCGTCGAACGCATCCTCGCCATTACCATTACTGGTATTAAATCCCTGACCATTTCTTGCAAAACTTGAATACTTTGATCCCGACTCCCATGGAGGGCTTGAGGAAACGGTTGACCCTTGAGAAATAGAAGGCATGGCAGCAGCCCCTACCACCTCCGGTTCATCTTCGAAGCTGACCTTGGGGATCCGTTTTTTGCCCCCCGCCCTTCGGCCATCATCCGATCCTGCCGATGTACCGTCAGATGATTCGCTAAGCGCTCGAAGCGATTTAGGCCAGTTGTTCAAACTGCGATGACCAGGGCTCGATTGAGGAGTTGGGTGTTTTAACGCTGATTTTCCAGGAGACATTGACCGTGGGGGAGGATCATGAAGCCTTTCCCCTGTAAGGGAAATAGCAAGGTGGTTGGAGAAGCGTGTAGTCCGAGTGGGACTAAGTGAATGAGGTCTTTCGTTGATGGGGTTTTCGGTGATATAACTCACTGGGCCATGCACCCGGCCATGGGATGAAGTCTCTGAAGGAATATATGAAGTAGTGCCAATATCTGTAGATGGGGAGCTCTCGATCGCAGACCCAGTTGGCAAAGGTGTTTTATCGTTTTCGACATCTCTTGCAGTACCATGTAGATGTTGAGGTTTGGGTAAATTAATCGAGATAGTAGGTCTGTCCATTTGATGCGGCTTGGGATCGTGTGCTCCTGACGGATCTGTTATATGCTGTTCCGTGGCTTGGGCTCCTGGAGGTGTTCGTGGTTTCGGTTGGTGTAATCCTGGGTCTTCCCCATGTATATATAAGCTTAAATCCGTAGGATGCGTGTAGTGTGATAGCGTAGGATCTTGTTCTTCGGGAAAAGTACTTGTCTTGGTTTCTGCAATTGTATGGGTGGATTCAATCCCGGGAGACCTCAATTCGTCATATTTCGTATGAAATGCACCCAAATCTGGATATGATTGGCTTTCCCTGGGAGTTGCCGTTATAGGAGGAGTCGTAATTTTGGATGTTCGAGCAGCGATATGGCTTCGAGAAGCCTCATCTGAGTATCTTCCCTCATCAGAGGCTGGGGATTTCGCGACAAACTTTTTAGTTGGCGATTGGGGTGGGGAATTTGGACGAGCATGTGTGGGATAGGAAAAGTTGATTGAGCTCCGACTGCCCTGCCTTTCCAATTCTGGAAGACTACTCAAAGCTCGAGGTGAACGAGAGGAACTGGGACTGCGTGCGCCAGGGGATCGATTTGAGCCACCGGAAGGATCAATCCCTCGATAGGAAGGATCCATGCTGACAGTTCGTCGATGCGCCATAAAGCCCTGGGGAAGCGGAGGGACAGGGGTAATATTTCTCTCGCTAGAGCTAGCAATTGAACCCGTATGAGCCGGGAGCTGCTCTCGGAAAGTTCTCGTGGTCATCGAACCGAAGCTACTACTCCGATGTAGACATCCATTTTGAGTGCGCGGTTGAGCCACTTTTCCTTTTGCACTGCCGGCGGACAATTGCCTCTGCAGCATGCGTTTTGTCTGGATGTTCTCGACAGAGGTGGGGGTAGGAGTATGTTTGCGAAGGGCTGCTGCCGCAGCGGCTGTAGATATTGTGGCATTGGCTTGGGAGGCTCTGAAGGCCTGGGCAGCGGCTGTCTGGGCAGAGGGTGATGGATTGGGATTTAAGGGCTAAATGCCATGCAACGCTTGCATCAGTAACAGGGTGGTAGGTCTGCAGGGAAAAGGGGTATAGGCGAGGGGGTCGAGAGATCGTGACTTGGTGTAGGACGAATTCCAAAGCTACTCTATTCAGGAATGTAGGGTAACTCACCGCGTGCGCAGAGGCTCTTTTGCGACGGAACATAGTGGGAGGTTCACTCGCCAGGAAAGGATACTACCCATGAGAGGGGGAGCAGCAGGATAATTGATATCGTAATCGGCAGATGAGCGGAGCTTGCTTTGAGCAAATAGACAGCCCAGGAGTCTTTTTCTGTGTTGACTAGTTAAAGCTTCATTAAGGATTAATCGCGGGATTGCTTGGTTAGTTAAATATTAGTTCTCAAGCATCGTCGCGCGCCACGTTTCGCCTCGCCAACCAACAGGAAATAAGCACACTGCGCCGGGCAGTAAAACGGAGGGAGATAATGCGATGAATAGGGAGAGCAAATGATTGTGTGGGTTGGAAGTGGGAGATGATGTGAAGGTGAGTTGTTCATGCTAGCCAAAGAAGAAAAAAGGATGGTGGTTGTCAGACTCGTCACATCTGGCTGTGATTGGCATGACATCAATTGCCCCATAGGAATATAAAAATTTGCCCCAGCCTTGATGGGTTTGGATGCTGTCAGAGATGCTTTTTATATATATATATATATCTCTCTCTTCCTACAATCTCAATATTATATTCTAGGAACTACCTATAATGTGAGTCCTCTCTGATTTTCTTTTAATGCTGGTTTTCACACAGCAAACACGATTAAAATATAAGTAAATAATGATACTAAGTCACCTGATAGCCATAAATATCAGCTCCGTATGGACTACATCCAGCAGCACAGTCCAAGAATTAACAAAGTGTGTTAACTATCTTGCAGAAATTCCATTTTGTTTCTGAGCGGGTTCAAAAGACCAAAAGAACAGTTGAGAGAATTGGGATTTTTATCTTTTAAGTTTTCAATATCCCAGCCGCTGAACGGGTTGTCATATTTATCAAGCGGCCAGCTCCATGGATCCCGTTGAAGGGACAAAAACCGGTTTCCTGCACCCCAAACCAACCCCCGGCATACTGGTTATTTGAACCTAAAAAGAACGAAAACATATTATTTGATGTTTATTCAACATTTTCAAAATCTCCATTGACCGACGGTTTGGTACCTGGCGCTGCTTCCCCTGGAAGTTTATTGGAAAACTACATGTCACATTGTCCATGGAATCATGAAAGTTACATTTGTTGATCTTTCAACAAACATTTCAGGGTGACATGGAAACAAGAACTTACAGCCTGAGCTTGCTTGAATGATTGGTGCAGACAGTGTGCAGTTGCAGCATAGGGATGTGCGGGGTCTGACAGCATCGTCCCGAGGCTCTATCGCGAAACCGCTTAGTTTTGTCTCGCGCTACTAATCTATACTGGAGAGAGATGGGAACATTAGCATATTCTGTACATCCTTGCCAATTCCTTAAACTCTGACCATACAACGATAAATTTCTTTGTATATGTATGAACCTCAGAGAAGCAGCAATGTCAGCTCCGCTGCTCTCTCCGCTGCCCCTCCCGCAGGGTGTCTCTTCAAGACAGATTGATACCAGCCCAATTGGGCTATCCTTCCACATCCTCGAAGCAGGCTGTACACCTGACAGAGATCGGCCTTTAATTGTGCTCCTACATGGCTTTCCTGAGATAGCATTTGCCTGGCGGAAAGTGATGCCTTTGCTCGCCGACGCGGGCTACTATGTCGTTGCCCCCGATCAACGCGGCTATGGCCGTACAACCGGCTGGGATGCCCGAGAATTCGCAGATGTTGACCTGAACAACTTTTCAGTAACAAACCTGGTCCGCGATGTTCTCGTCCTTGTTCACGCCCTCGGGTATCAAAGCGTCAAGTGTTTGGTGGGACATGATTTCGGCGCAGTATCTGCGGCATTCTGTGCTTTGGCTAGGCCTGATTTCTTCCAAAGCGTTGTCCTGATGAGCCATCCGTTCAAAAAGGTTCCGAGTCTTCCAAGTTTCAACCCTACAGCGCAGGCCACAGAATCGCCCGAGAGCAAGCCACCCGCTGCCTCAGATATCCATGCGGATCTCGCGTCCCTAGGTCGAAAGCATTACAAATGGTACTACTCAACCCAGGCAGCAAGTTCAGAAATGACCAACCCACCCCACGGGCTCCACGAATTCCTCAGGGGATACTTTCACCTCAAAAGCGCCTCATGGTCGAAGAATAACCCCTATCCTCTCACATCCTGGACTGCTTCCGAACTCGCAAAAATGCCATATTACTACGTCATGCCACTGAACGCCACCATGCCAGAGGCAATAGCAGTAGACATGGCACAGGAAGACCCATCCGCCATCCAGAGTTCCCAAACCTGGCTGCCAGATAGCGACCTGGCAGTTTTCGTATCAGAGTTCCGCCGTAACAGTTTCCAGGGAGCACTTAACTGGTACCGGGTGTTCACCAGGTCGGATCCAGTGGCCGCCCGCATACCCGATGTTGACATTTTCGCCGGTAAACGGATGGAATGCCCGATCGCATATATTTCTGGAAGGCAGGACTGGGGGACGTATCAAGAGCCTGGTGTTATGCAGATGATGACGACGAAGGAGGTTTGCTCTGATTTTCGCGGTTTAACAATTGTGGATGGTGCGGGTCACTGGGTTCCTCAGGAGAAGCCGGAGCAGGTGGCTAGTGGGATCTTGGAACTGATACGTTCTTTGGGGTAATCGGTAAGCCTTGCTTTATCCTTGAGTAATCTCCCTGGCGGTTATGCATGTGCGACGGTGACGGTGATGATTATTCTGGATGGGTCTTAACTTCGACTATATATATCACATAGTCAGCACAGCTACATCCATGCAAAGCGGGTGCAGTGTTTTGGCGAGCCGTATCTCCGTCAATAGTGGAAACTTACTAGCGTCTTATCTCATTGTCTGCTATTTGTAAATGAAGTATAGCAATCTTCTCCCGTGGACAAATTCTAATATTAGGGACTGTTAAAACCATGTTCCTCAACCAATCCCTGGCCTGTAAGTTATTTAAGGAGGTGAACACATAAAAAAAACACACTACTACCTACCACCTTGTTCTACATTAAGTATGTTATTCATTTTATTCCATTATTTAATATCTCTCTTCATAGCCTCCCCTGACCTGCCGCCAGACAGTTAACAAAGGAAGATAAAGAAAAGAGAGAAATAAATTCATCATTCTCCAATCGTAGAGAGCATTCTTATGTGAAATGCCACCACCTACCCGGCTGCTATCCACCTCTATTTCCTGCTCCTTTCATCATTCACATCAATACTAAATAACTTCATAACCCAATAGACCTATTACAACCATGTTGACAAGCTTTTTTACCGGGCCTGATGAGAATACTGTGTAACACCTGTGTTTAAACAAAAGCTCTCTAGCGGAATGGAGGGTCGATATGACGTGCATTACACCCAATATAAAATAAAATAGCAGCTTCTCTTTTCTCCACAAGGGAAGCCCAGAAGCTGGTAGAAGCATAGTTATCATCATAGATTGAACCGTGCATCGTATTTTCTGTAGAATGGTATATATTTAATGACTTGTAGAGAGTACAGCAAAGGGACAGCACCCACTTGAGTACACATGCTCCTTCACTACGACTGTGTCCTCCAGCTTGCAAAGCAAAAAAAGCAATCCAAAAGGAGTCAAAGAAAAGAAGTATAGCTCTTGGAAAAATAACTGGTCCGAGAATAGGAAAGGGGAGCAAGGAGTTTTGGGTAGCCTTGAAAGTTGAAAGAGAAAAAGTGGTATATAGCCCCCAATTCATCCAAGCCGAATGCCCAATTGAAAAAGAAGAAAGGGGTTTGGGGTTTGGGGGGTAATAAAATAAAGAGTACAAGGAAATATGAGCTTGGTCCCTAATTTAAGAAAACGCCTATCAAATACGCTTTGCGGAGTGAGTATAAAATAGAACAAAAAAGGAGGTAATTTCTCTGAAGGTATATCGAGATGCGAATGGTGATCAAATTAAATAAAAGTAAGGCTACACAAGCCTATTTTCCACTTCCTCTTTTGGCTTAAAATAGGAGGCTAAAGGAGCCGGCCAGCAGCAACGGAACAAGGGCAAAGCTCATACGCGATGATGAGATAGTGGAGGAAGCGCCACTCTCGATATCCATGGCGAATATGTATCTGGCTGTTAAGTGAGTCGAGTTGAAGCAATTGTCCTTGGTCACCTCTCGGACATCTTCAGGTTCTGCGAAGGTGATATCGACGCACTAATATGGTAGGCCTTGGTTAGTGAAAAGAAGGCGAAGAGAAAAGAAGTGGGTTTATTTCGAAACATCACGGATAATGATAGTGAAATAGACAAAATAAATAAATGCGCGGGAGTAGCGTACATTATAAAGAGCAGCACCGTGTTGAGCAATTTCGACGACTTGTATCGTTGCATTATCGCCGACTTTCAGTTCTGCATTTTGTGGCAGTGGAACTTGTGGAATGCAAAAAGTGCCTGGATATTCCTGGTTCGTAGGTGCAACTATTTGGAACGGGGCGATCATCGGATGGCTCATGTTGGGAGGAATAGTTCCATAGCCCATATTTATGTAGAGAAAGGCCGTTTGGTGGCCAGGAAACCAGCCAGGCTGGAACGAAACTGCGCCTCCCCCAATTGGCCATTTCGTTCGGTTTTGTGACACTGGCATTCCACCGCCTAAGTAAAATTGATATAACTTGTTAGCTCGGGGGGGAATCAAAAATAGGAAGCATTTTGGTAAAGCGTTGCTGTCAGAGAAGAATGGGATAATACGGACATGGATAAGCCCATTGCATTCCCGCCGGATATAGCAGTTCCGTTTCATTCTCCCCTCTTGCTATAGCCAAACCTTGAGTTTCCGTTATATTTCCGGTGGTATGAAGGTTATTTCCTCTCCATCCAGGGTAGACGATAACGGTGTGAGCTGTAACGGATGAGGCGAAGAGGGTGATGAGGAGGATTGCCCACCAGGGCTTTAACGACTGATGCTGCCGCATGATGCGTTGATATATGTGGAAAGAATGGAGGAATGGTACGTAGAATATCAAAGATGTGTCGCTTTAGTCAAGGGCAAACCCTCGCGACTCAATCTCGAACAAATTCAGTAATCGTGATCTTAAGGCGACGTTTGTAGGCTTATTCCATTTCACGGACTGTCTGTTCTGACGGGATCGATATTGCGATTCAATCTACCTCGGTGGTGTGAGGAGACGACGACAGCCAACGACAATACCAGCAGTGATAACGACGATCGCAACGAGATGGTTAGGAGAAAGTAACAGCTGAAAAAAACTAGGAACAAATCGGCATATATTTTCTTGGTGGGTTGCGCAGTCCTTAAGAGGGGAAAGGCAGAGAAGACAAGGTTGCAGATTCGCAGCGCAGCACACCCTTGGCAGGGTCCCTGATGGGCTCGAAATCGCTGTCAACAATAAATGAACGCAAAGCAAGAAAGGAAAGGAAACGACATAAGGGTGACGGCCCATGGGCCAACAGAAATGGCCTGTCCAGTCACTTCTCTCCTCCATGATTATGAACCAATCAAAACGGATATCGGCCCACAGCCATTGTGCAGTCAATTATGAGGGCTCAATGGGGGATGCATGATTCCCAAAATACCAGAATGCAACAATGCAGACTGTGACTGGGCGGGGGAAGCTTATGCCCAATTTTGTTGGTTGAAGGTCCCTCTGCATGGGGGTGCAGCAAGTTGGCCTCGATTCGGCCACTAAAACCGTGCGACGGGGATCGAAGGTAAGCCTAAGTAAGCCCTAGCAGCACGACTGAGTGTCATGTCACATTGTCTACGAATCAGCGGCCAGATCTCGTGCTTGAAGAAACATGAACTGCGGGCTGACTGGTCCAATTTTGAGTGGCTGGATGTGAAGAACCGGCTGCTGGTGCATGCCTAGGTACCGATCCTGGCTCGATAGGCGCTTTCTATTCGTTCAAAGCTTTGTTCACATAAGCGCCCGAGGGATGATTGATCGCCGGGGTCATGGACTGGCAAATGCTAGGGAAGAAGGTGCGTTTAGCGCCCTTGATTTCGAAAGACAGAATTTCCGAGGAGTGGTGGAGACATAAACACTCTCAAATATCGCAAAGATGTTTAAGACAGCACAATTTAGGCGACAGCAAGGGTGGGAAACCTAGCATATCTACGGGAGTATTTCGCAATTGTTATAGACCATCCAGGTTGGTCAAAAATCACCAACGGCGAAAGTGTGTCGCATCAGCAGCTCAAGAAGAGTCAGAACCCTGACAGCAGGAGCCGTAAGAGTGAATGAGCGCTACCGAACAAATCATCCCAGGGCAAAAGTATATTTGAAAGAGCCTGGGGTAGATAGACCCTTGAAATAAAACTAAATACAAAATAACTTGAGAACATAGAACAAACTGATCGAACCTTGGAAGGGAGAAGAAGCCGAGTTAAGAACAGTGAAATAATGAGGCTTGAACCGATAACTCTGTCGAGGTTGAGCTGAAATAAAAATAACCCTGAGTGGCCAGATTGAGGCCTCAAATCAAGGCCTCAATTCTTCAGGGCCTTTTAGCTTCTATGATGGAGATGATAAGCTGAATCAACTGTTTATATTACTTGGTAGATATATAACTATAGCCTTAACAGTAAATTATAGTATATTTCTAAAAAATTGGGACCACCTAATTCAAATGTAAGAGTTATCTTCAATTAGCCGCCGCTATTACATTCCGCAGACACACATCGATAGCAGGCATTGCTTCTGGATACAATGGATATCGGCCTCTCGGCTCTTCCAAGTTTGACTGAAGACGAGTTTCTCATTGAAACCAGATAATATTTTCTTATTGGTTCGAGTTGTATGTAGTGCAGTGTACAGTACATATATAATACATTCCCAAGGTTTTTGTGTGGTCATAATTTAGCCAGTGCTATCAAAGCAGGCTTGGTTTGAATGGATCGTAAAGGCATATTTATACGTGAGTATGCACGCTGGCATCCTACGGTGCAACCGCTATCTGAGGTTTGAATATCCGGAGCATAGAACCCAAGATAAGAAATCCGGAGATAAAGTAGAGTGGCCGGTAATGTTAAGAATTAGGAGGTAACCTCAACGTCACTAATTAAACGTATACACTCTTGGCTATAGCCTCATATTCATACCGAAATTTGTTATTTGGTTTGAAGGAAACGAACAGAAGAGAAGGATGCCTTGAGAGATCCCTGGAGAGATATGACTAAGAAGTGACTAATCCAAGTTTTGTTCGATCCGCCAAATTTATATTTTGTGGATTACATTGACCTCGAATGTCTACTTTCAATCAGGGTCCAGCAGCATAGGCTTCCAGGGAATAGCAGCATTTAAATATCCCTTCCTGGCCAGGGATATTTGTCGTTATGATGATGACCCAACCCACTTCTCGCAGGAAAGGGAGGTTTCGCCAACCAAAGCGAGTGCAGGTCCGCGACGAAGAAGGCTGGACTCACATCACGACCACCCAACGATCGACATCTAACAAGCTTTGCGTACCTCCCATTCAAGACCTATTAATCCCAGCTGAGGCCCCTGATGGATTGACCTTCAAGAAACTGAAGAAGCAGTTTGAATGGCACAAAAGATGCTGGGAGGAGTCACAGAGCTGGCAGACAATGAAGGCGGCCTTGGAAAATGGGCTTGTAGCGGGCACTGCTAGTAGAATTGACAATTGTGTCTGTTTTGGTTTAGGGAGCCCTAGTGGGTTTCTAAGAGGCGGGTGGGTTGACCGTAGGGCTGTATCCCTATACCAGCTGGCTGCGTTGGCAACTATGCTAGAATATTTTGGTGCGTTTTGAATGAGTGAACCACCATTGACAGGCCCCAGGGTGAAAATTTGGAACTTTTCGAAAAGAGCTAACGGGAAGAAATCTTCGACGGCCCATAGCCCACGAAAATACTCTATCCACCACCATCAAAGACTCCTACGCCCAGGATCCCGTTTTCAACGCGCTAGACAAACAGCTGCTCGAATCTATTGGCATGCGCGTCATCGAGCACCCCGAGGCCTTTACCCTGATAAATGAGCGCACATTCCTCTATTCGCCTGGAGCGGAAAGAGTACATATTCTGGATATGCTGCCGTCGAACCCTGCCCTTTTTTTTGGTGGCCCGCTGGACGGCGAAAACCTAGTTCGACTGTACGATATATTTATTTTTGACTCCTGTTCAACTTTAATGAAACTAACATGAAATTGGACTTAGGCCCGATGATAAAGAGGAAGTCCTGTCCGGATTCCTCAATACGAGACGATTAATGCTACTTCCGCCGTTTGAACCGAATGTACATGCTTTTTGGAAGTCAAGTTTGTTTTGGAGACCCGAAGACACCTGATGCGCTATTGCTGCATATGCGAAGTACTTAATATCTATATCATTACAGGAGAAAACTGATAGAGAGTCGTAGGTAATACAATTGGAAAGGGGCAGTCGGGGCGGACGTGAAGCGACGATCTCGTAGCTCACAGATTGATTTTTGGCTGATTTTTTCTCAAAGTATATATAATATATGATTTAATATATGCTGGCCATCACTTCATATCAGAACATCGCCGAAACGCAGAAGATACCCAAGCCGGATGAAAGTGAGGATCCGAACGCTCTCAGTTGATGTCCTTGCTCGATACCAGCGTGCCAAAGAAGTCCGCCACTTCCAGTAATGAAACCTACGGATTGCTATTAGCACTGAAACCGAAAGATCACTGCTGTTATCGAGATAGCCACAGGCGGTGGGGCACGAGCGTGAACCTACCTTGGTGATTTCATCTCCTGAATATTCACCGAGCGGACGACTCCCGACTCCATCCTGGGCAACTACGATATCATAGGCTAGCTCGGCAGCTCGTCTAGCTGTGGTAGATACGCAGACGTGGGCCTGGAAGTTATAGGGTGATGTGCGTTAGTGTCAAATCGACAAGTCGATATTCGCATGGGACGGCTTCCGAAAGTGGGGAACAAAACCAGTCCACTCACCATATACCCTACCAGTACAATCTTCTTCGCACCAAGGCTTTGTAGGTAGTCGTGGAGGTCCGTCTCCGCAAATGCGCTAGGGAATTTCTTGGTGATAACCTATATTTGCACACGGGGATGTCAGATGCCAGCGCTATCAGACACTACCGTCTTCCCGACTCTGATCTCCAACGGCCCCCAAGGATGGTAGATAGATAACCAACCTTCTCACCCTCCAAAGGCTTTAGCTCATCAAATTCGTCCGCCAACGGCGTCCCAGTAGTAAATACAGGCGCATCAGCGGCTGTTTCATGGACAATATGAACAACGTTCTGGCCCGTAGCTTTGGCAGTGGCGCGGTATTTTTCGAGGAGAGATTTAATCACCACGCGACTTTTGTCGACATTGGCGACTTTCAAAAGCCCGTTTGCGTATCTAATTTTTTTGGGGGGGTACAGAGATATGAACATATAGTCTCACATGGGAAGGAAGCATACGTATTCTCCTTTCTTTTCTTTCTTCTTTCTGGAATAATGGAGGGAAAATGGGAACGGAAAAGGGGTTCATACTCGTTTTGTGCATCGATGATAATCAGGACACTATCAGTAGTTGAGGCAGTCAAGGGCGGGATGCCCGCCATATCTCTGAATAAGGCCATTTTCAATCCGTTTGATGGGTCTTTATAGACAACGAAATATCCTTTTATGCAAATCCTGTCCTTCTAGAGGTAAAAAATTGAGTTCGAAGGAGAAGGAAGGGAACGTTTAGTCCAGAGCTCATCCGCCTTTAAATAGTGCATGTGGGGCTTTCGTAAGGTTAGAGGGGGTGTCGGGTCGGGATTGCCTAGAATTGTTAACAAATGAAGCTGCCCAGGTGACTATAAATTGTATCGTTGTGTCCACTTCTTCACCTCGTCCAATGCAGGAATAGGGCGATGACGAGATGGGAAAAGCTCCGAAGTAATCCAACTAAATGACAATCACGTGGCGCCAGTTCTGTCAACAACATTGAGGACTATCAAAATCGGAATTCAGCGGAATCGACGTGCCTTGGCCACAAATTGTCAAATCAAATCAGATTACACAAGAGCTGTCATTGAGTGCGGACAATAGGGGGTCGAATTTCTAATATCCTTCCGTCTCGCCCAGCAGCTACATCTCATCAAGATATCCTTTGCAGCGACCAAGAATTCAGGCCTCATTTACAACCTCCGTGTCCTTGAATACCGAATATGACTAGCCTGAAGACGCCCTGATGGGGACGTGCAGTATCCAACGAGGGTAAACTGGCTACGGAGGATGATCGTGTTAGGCAACGGCGAGATATCAGTGTAACCAGAGGCCAGCTGAAGATTGGCTAGAGGAAACGTAGGAGGAATTGGAGAGGACGGTAACATATCGGACAAGGTATAACCAATACTTTTTTCAATCGTATCAACATTTTTCCCACGTCAGTCTCCAATAAAATATCCTTGAGTGATGTGTAAGTCAGTGCATTACTCTGTACATGTACTGTACAAAGAACAGCAACGGGGAGAATGTGGAAATTTATTTGTTAACTAACCACAAATGCTCTCAAGAAACTGGCTATTAAAATGGAAAAATGCCCCACTATTTATTATAACAAAACTATAACAAAACCCAAGACAAAAATCGGACAATGAGAATTCCTATTTATCCATTTTCACAAATTCCTCCTTTTTCGTATTCCATTTCCTTCATTCGTACAAGAGAATTTCCTTTCCTTCCTATCAAAACAGATCTGGTATTGGCCAAAAGAAAATATAAGAAAAAGGAGAGAAAAGAAGAAAGAAAACTGGCAAGAGATGCAAGAGGATGCAAGAAGATGCAAGAGGATGCAAGAGGATGCAAGAGGATGCAAGAGGATGCAGGAGATGCAAGATAAATAGATCATACAGGAATGACGACGACGACAGTGATGATGTGAGATTAGAACACAATCGGCGGAGGGATAAGATGAGAGATATAAATGACACCCTGCAACAGAAGAGAAAACACAAGTCACAATCGGACAGGGTAAATAGGATATAGGATATAGAAAATGAGATAAACTATTGCAAAACGGGCATACAGCAAACAAACAAGATGTTGAAGGTTGGAGACACAGAGAAAAGGGGACAGCGCGCGCGGGGGGTTTCTTAATGATTAAATAAAAGCCGAGAAACGGGTAGGCAGCTGGGGTGCCAGGGGAAGAAAAAAAAGGAAAGAAAAAAAAAGTATGTGCAACTGTAAATTGGAGATAGGAAAAAGGGGTAGAGGTCCGCACGTTGGGGCGTGTGTATGGGGGTGTAAGTTTAGGCGGCTTCTTATCGTTTTTTTCTTTCAATAGAAACATTCCTCATGAAATATATATAACTTTATTGAAAAAAAGAAAAAGAACAAAAATGGAAGGACGGTAGTTGTTCTTCAATCCTCCATTTTTTTAAAAATTTATGCAGCGGTCCTACCACCGCAATCGGGGATTTTCAGACCAGGCTTCAGGTTGCGGCCAGGATCCATGAGACCCCATTTATCTTCCCATTCCTTGCCTAGATGGGGTTCGTTGTACTCTACCTTCCAGGGCTCATCGAAGGCTTCGAACCTGTTTCATGGAAATTGTTAGTATGCAATGTTGTAGGAATTGTTTGTGAAGCAGAGTGCTAGGTGTAAAAATGCAGGTAGGAGAGAGGAAAAAAAAAATATGACTCACCAAAAGTACTCCGTCCCATTAACCAGACTTTGACACACCCAATCTTCCATGAATTTGTTCATTTCATCGACGCCAGCAACGGAACCATCAGTAGGCTTCTGGCACGGACCGGGAGAGCAGTTGTTGCCTCCACCGCTAGGCCAGCCAACCTCAGACACGATCTGCGGAGTATTTGTGCCTTTCGTCAGGGGCACGTTTTGGTTCTGCCAGAAGCTCCAAGTCCAACCGGCAGCTTCGTTGATCGACACGCCCGCGAAGAATGGGTGCACGTTGGCCATGACAGCATCGGCTACCCTGGCTAGTTCGGCGGTCCAGTTATCGCCCAGATCAGATGTGGCAACAGGCATATCAGCGCCCATAGATTTCAGCTTGGACTTGACGTCCTGCATGTATTTTGCTAGTGAGGTGATTGTAGTTACGGTTGATCCAGAGTTTTTCCCGCGGTAAAGGACTTCGTTGCCGACGATGACCCCCTTGAAGACGGATTTGTCCTTGGTGTCTTCGACGACCTTGTACAGCTGCTTGATCTGGCGATCGTTGGTCGTAATGTTATTATCAATCCACACACCCAGCCAGAGCTTCATATCCTTCAACTCCAGCCTGTCGATCGCGTGTAGGACCATCTCTGTCTGGTTGCAGTCTGTACCGTAAATACGTACGGTGTTCGTTAACCTGGAGAGAACGGCAATGTCGCGAGTGACGTTGTTTTGACTAGGGGGGTACGTGAGGCACAACGGGTATTGCGTGCCCCAGGGGGTATAGTCCATGCCTGGGAACACCTTGTGCAAGCCCTCCATTCCCATCAACTTCTTGATTTCCGCTGACCCCGTCCCAAGGTCACCGTTCGCTAGTCTGTCATCGTCGGCGGACTGTCCGCTGCCGCTGCCGCCGCCTGAGCCGCTGTTTCGAGAACCCAGAATACCACCAACCGTGCCACCAACGACAGCACCGACTAATATTAGCGCGATTATGATGCCGACAGTCCATTTTAGTTTTTTGTTACCATGTCTCTGGTTATTTAGCCATTCGCTCTTCTCAGCAGCGACGACATTGTAGTCAGGGCCTCCATCACCACCACCAGTTGTCTGGCCTTGAACACGTCCCGAAAGGTTTCCGAGAATTCCTCCTCCAGCACCAGAGCCGGCCGCTCCTGCACCCGCAACAGGAAGACTGTTATGACTGGAGTTTTTACCGAGGCTTAGCATTGACCGTCTCTGTGGATCTGGTATGAAACCATCGTCTCCGTCATCAATGATGTCATTAGGATTAATAGGTTCACCATTCACAGGCCCCCACGAGTTATGGTGAGGCCGTGGATAAGCGTCATCGTAGAATCCTCCTGCACCTCCATACTGGTTTGATTGTTGGTGCCCATTGTTGTTCGAGTAAAGGCTTCTTTGACCTGGAGTAACCTGCCCAGGACCATCCATCGCGGACCCCAGGCCGATATTAGACGAATATGGGTCGTGCGGACCTAGAGATCGAGAGGGGCCCATGGTGGTCATCTCTGGGGGAGCAGGAACGTAAGGATTATCGGAACCCATCGTATTTCCGTTCCCACCACGTTCAGACGGCTCATAGTAGTATTGGTTTTGTCCCATGCCATCGTGTGCGCCAGCCATAGTATCGAGTCCGCGCTGGTGCTCGTTTGACGAATGGGCTACTCCCACAGCGATACCTGCGATTCCGCCGCCGGCTGCTGCGGCGCCCAAGTTATCTCTTCCCGGAGTGACTGTTGATGTCGTCCGTGAAGATTGCGTATAGCCTGGGTCCCGTGCAGCTGCCGCTCTTCTTTGGGAGTGAGGAGGCGGCGTAGGGCCAGAGAAGTTATTGTGGACGGGGAAGGCGGGGGAGGCTGGAGTTGAGTGGGTATCCTGATATCCCCCGGTTCGCTGAGTTCGGAGATTGCTGTAGGCGCTATCTGGATGGGCAGCAGGGTGTGAACGAGTAGCTGACTGAGGTGAATGTGGTGAATGCGGTGAATGAGGTGAATGAGAGGATGGAGAAGTAGAAGGGTGTGGATGATCGGCGTAGAATGGGGGTTGCGAAGAGGTCTGCGGCGATCTCTGGCTTCGGGCTATGGGTTCGTCACGAGCAGCATCGTAGCCAGAGTCATTATGGAAGCGGTAAGCCATGCGGAGGCCTAAGGTTCTGGTTTAGAGAGGTTCTAATGCTTAAAATTCAAATATTTTTGGCTTGTTTACAGTACCAAGCGATAGTGTTTCTCCTAGCGCAGGAAGGTTTCAGATTTCCCGTGGTTAAGATTTTCTTGCCGACCAGGCCAGTCACATCCACGGCACTCCGCCAGGTACTTCGTCAAACCGACCAAAGAACGTGATACGGGCCAGAGCAAGATTCAATTATGGGGTTGACGATGACGACGCAGAGCGTGCTGTAACTGTTGCGCGACGGGGAGCGATGGAGACGGATGTGACCGATTGCTGACAGGAGTCCTGCTGCGGGGAATCGAAGACCATAAGAGCAGCTCGAGTCTAAGCGGACTAGTTATAATAAATCCGAGGCCAGGCTCTAACGCTAATTAACCTTTGACAGCCGTAGAATCCCTCGTGGCCTTTCTCCCAGACAGTGGCAGGAAGGAGGATGGCGGCCAGAAGGATGGAGAGTTAACAGTAATAATAAGTGTCTGAGACAATTTGCGGTCAAGTGATAAGTACCCGACTACACCAGGATAAAGGGGGAAATCACAAGAAAATTCTGCCGACCAGGGCTTGTTTGAAAAGTTAACTGAGCCGCGGGGGGGGGGGGGGGTTGCTAGAGATGTCTTAGATCGTTGTTGTTGTTGTTGCAACTCTGCGGCTCCAGGGCTGTGACGAGCGACAAGGGACAGGCAGGCTTAATAACGAATGAACGAATTCGTCCAAGCCCAAACACGAAGTCCACAATATGTAACCGGATAGAAAATAAAAGTCAAATATATTCCCAATGTTTGTCACATCAGTAATAGAGAAAACGGAGAGTAGTTGTGAATTGCGAGGCAGTATGTACAGCAGTAACAAAATCAACTATTATGGTGTAACTGTACACCCATGAGTGACAGGAAGAATCATATGGAAGCCGTTTCTTCGAAGACGCTTGATATTTAATTGTCAATGGTGTGTCGCCTAGCCCGGTACTCCGTAGTAGTGAGTTAGTAGCCGCTGAGAGGTGTGGAATATTTTGGAGGTTTAATTATTTACCTAGGTAGTTAGGGCTTGGAGATCCCCGTGGGCCGGACAACCAGCACATGGCAGTAGAACATGCGACCCATGGATGACAGAAGAACAATGCGCATGGAAGCAGAGTAGTAATATGGGATGATCAGCCGCAGCATCCTGCATGGCATGGCACAAGTATGTATGCTTGGAAACAGGTTTAAAAATAGCACGAACCCCTGCTAAAGCTCAAACCTGTCTCTGTTGCCACCACTCCGTAGGGAGTACAAGATACTTTGCAACAAAAAGTATGGAAAGACATGGAAGTAGATGCAGAAGATGAGGTGATTATGAAGGTCGGTGTCAGTTAAGCCTTGTATTTATACTTTGCTCTTTCTCAACAATGCTCATAGGTACCCAAGTATATTTTTCATCGTTATGATACCTTTCTATCTCCTCGTCTGGAGGCGAGGCACTTGACTTGATTGACCCGGATTGGCAATACCAAGCCCATAAGGGTTCATGAAATGACTGGCAGAAAAAGTACGCCCTAAAAGTCCTGACGAGGAGATAATCTTCTGGGTGGATGAGCTTGTAAAGAGCATGCATGTTCACGAAATCCAAGAAGATACAAAATCAGGAAATAGTGGCGTAGTTATTCCTTATACACACATCCTTCAAATACTATTCTCTCCTCTTCAAATCATTACTCTTTTTCTGCTGAGCCACAGAAAATGAGCCAGACTACCTCGTACCTGTGAGCACGATAACACGAAGGAAAGAGTGTGGAATATTGTCCTTGAAATAAAATGTTTAGTAGGGATTATATGCACTCATATTGACTGAGCTTGTCCTCCGTCATACCAAGCTGGGATCTGAGAGAACCTTGGAATAACGGACGTGATTTAGTCAACATGGAACTTTCTATTTAGTGGGGCGTTCAGCCCTCCTCTCATCTTTTCATATGGGAATACTAAGCACTTGCGGGTATGGCATTGCCAGCCGGGCATATTCCATACGCTTCGCATGAAGAAGAGCTACGCTATAAGCAATACACTGGTCCGTGCGTCAGCCTGCATTGTTATTATTCTGTTTATTGGAGACCACATCCGCTCCAAATCCAATTCGCCGTAAACCAATCTGCTGGCCGGTTCCATCTGTCCCCCACACAATAATGATCATTCGCTCGGCTCGTCCCGCCGACCTCCCGCTCCTGCAAGCCATCGAACGAGCCGCTGGTGAACCCTTCCGCGCGCTTGCGATGGCAGAAATCGCAGAAGACGAACCACCGTCACTCAGCCTGCTGCAGAAATACGCCGAGGGCGGGCGCTGCTGGGTCGCGACAACGCCGGAAGTAACCCGCAATAATGATGATAATGGCGATGACGATCAGCCAGTCGCCTATCTCCTCTCAAGCCGCGTGGATGGAACAGCACATATCGAACAGGTGTCCGTAACCCCCGCCGCTGCTCGTCGCGGTTTGGGTGCCGCACTCATCGACCACCTTGCCGTCTGGGCCGTGGCACAGGGGCTGAGTGCGCTCACACTCACGACGTTCGCGGAAGTTCCGTGGAATGCCCCGTACTATGAGCGCATCGGTTTCCGGGTGCTAGCGGTGGATGAGGTTGGGAAGGAACTCCATGCCATTAGGGTATTGGAGGGGGAGCGGGGCCTGGATCGTTGGCCTCGCGTTTGCATGCGTCGCGAACTGCCTTTGGGGTAAGTTAGTGGCGTCAATTGCTCCTGTTCAACGATATCCGGACAGTTAGAAGTTGACAGGGCTATATTTGGGCTGGGGATGAAGATCGAGTTATGAGACGTCAAATCACCGCCACGCGGAAGAAGGTTGATTCCGCCTATTGTTGCCTAGTGGAATCTTACTTTGTCTTACGATGCGCTATTCAGAAGAATCGGGACGTTGTATGGCGTCACTGAGTTTTAACCCTCCTCCCCAATTTTCCTCGCCATTCTCCGCCTAAACCTCCGTAGTCAAGGCCAGAGTATGATAAATATCATCAAACTTTAGCACGAAGATTCCACTCCCGAAAGTCAATCTCGACCCAACTTCATAGTAGTTCACTAAATTCTGCTTATCCATGGTAGAATCCCAAATGAAATAATATCGAGCAAACCTTACCGAAATTGGAACTACGGCGGAACAGCCAGGCAGATGTTGAACCAACTTGCGCAATATGCCCCAAATCCAATTGTGCATGTACATGTTGTCAGAACCTCTATGATATTGCTTGATTTGTTATCTATCTATCTTTGTGTGCGTTGCTGAGAGCTATACAGCTCGGTAAGGTAGGTTGGATAAACACTGGACCAGTGGATACCGCTGGCACAGGTACTGTACATGTACCTTGGCCGCATCTGTTTGTCCTTGGCCCTTTTAGCTTTCAAGAGCTTATCTTTCTTTTGCTCCTGCAGTTCCAGAGAGCCATCTCTTATCATGCAGAGCAAAATATAGTAGTAGCTGCCGTGCGAGGTTTCCGAACCGAGCCCTTAAAGCCGAATTGCTCATCACTCTGCGGATTGATGTGTCTTGGTCAAAGTTCTTAGATCAGTATAACTGGAGATAGATTTCGAGGAACAGCCTTGTTGACAGCATGCAATCCTTTCAAACTTGCTGCCTCACATATGTTGGGGGCGCAGGGCTAATAACAGGCTGGGCACGGGCGAATTTGGTTCTCATTTCCAGCTGAAAAAACCTTCGGCGTAGTTCCAACTCTAGAGAATGCCACGCTTCATTAAGATACATGTACATACATACATCATGCGGAGTGCAATGAATCGTGATTTTTTTCCAATTTATTTTGCCCTTACCCTAGCAGTGGGGTTAATGATGATTCTACTCCGTATACATTGAGATGTATCAATAATAAGTGTGGTGTATCCATAGCATCATATGTGAGTAGATGCGCGCATAGTTCCCAAAGTATCGGCCCGAAGCTGGACACAGGATCAACTGTTCCCCCGAGATGCTTAAACGACGGAAATATTCTAATTCCCGAAGTGTCTGCTGTTCTGGCATCGCCTTTACGTAACCGGTTAGTTAGTTGTCTTCGCCCACTTGGAATTTGCAGGGCCTTATCTCCGTCAGGCTGTCCCTATCGGGGATAAGTGATCGGCATATTTTAAACGCCGCACTTAAGGTTTTCGCGGAGGCCCGCCTAACCCAAGCAGTAAAATTTAATATAGTACTTGTGGTTGATGAAGGATTGATGACAAGAGAAGGGATGTATCTACTGTATCTACTGTAGCTATCTACCTACATAGGTAGCTAACTCCTAATGGTAAAGAGCAAAGCATTAGATAGTTTGAATGAACCGATATGTTGGTAATACTTCGATCTCCCGGCAGCTTAAACCCATTCGCAAAAGATATAAATACTCATGAATGGCTCTGGAAGTGATCTTGATTTCTTTTCAACTTCAACCAAAGCGACATCACTTCCATAAACCCATTCTATAAGAAAAAGGCTCTCAGAAGAAAGCGATAAACTCAACCTCAACCTCAACCTCTATCGAATACCACGTCAAGCTCAAACCTCTGTTGAATACCACCTATAGCTCATCATGGGATTCATGGCAGCCTTTTTCTACTCCCAACTGTTTGTCACTCCGAAATATCCAAACGAATCTTTCGCCAACCAGACCATTATCATCACTGGTTCTAATACCGGGCTCGGGCTCGAAGCAGCACGACATTTCGCCCGCCTTGATGCGAAAAAGATAATAATTGCCGTCCGCAATGTTGTTGCAGGAGAGAAAGCCAAAGAGTTGATCGAGACGTCATCCGGTAGAGCTAACATATGTGAAGTCTGGGAACTTGACCTTGCATCCTACGCCTCGATCAAAGCATTTGCACAACGAGCATCGACAGAATTGCCCCGAATCGATGTTCTGCTTGAAAATGCCGGCATAGCAACTCATACCCACGACATTGCAGAGGGCCACGAGCGCACTATTACCGTCAACGTGATCGGCACTTTTCTGTTAGGCCTGCTCCTCCTTCCGAAGCTCAAAGAGTCCGCGATGCAGATATCTCCTGTGAAACCCCGCTGGTGCATAGTGACGAGCGAGACTCATGCAATGGCTGAATTTCCAGAATGGAAGAGCCCCAATACGTTTGAAAAACTGGACGACAAGAAGACACTCAACATGAAAGAACGATATGAGGCGTCAAAACTGCTGGAGATTCTTTTAGTGCGTGAAATCGCGCCGAAACTTGCTGATTCGGGGGTCGTGCTCAACATGATAAACCCCGGGTTTTGTCAATCGGAGCTGATGCGTGAAGTTCATTGGCTTGTGTTGGTTATCAAGACCATGCTGACGCACATAATGGTACGCACGACTGAGGTTGGTAGTCGGACCCTGGTCGCTGCTGCGGCTTCGGGAGACGAAAGCCATGGTGCATATATGACGGATGGGAAAGTGAGCAATAGACACCTATCTACATTCGTTAAGAGCGAAGACGGGAAAACTGCAGGGAAGAAGGTGTGGGAGGAGTTGAAAGTAATTCTGGAAAATATTGCCCCAGGGGTTACGGGGAAACTGTGAGCGTTGATTTTCTGTATCTTTAGATTTTGCATCCTTGATTTTTCTGCATCTTTAGTAAAAGCGCTTTCGGTACCTCGAATTAATTGTTATGTCTCCCCTCTTCTACTGCCTCTTGTTCATTATCATTTTCAGGAAAGTTGATGTATGAAACTCAGTCAGTAATTGAGGACTCCGCTTTAACATAGTCCGCCATGGTTAACGGAGAATGGCAGAGCGGCAGTCTTAAGTCTCGAACGAACTTAGTTATGCCTCTGCGAGAGGATTCATTCCAGGTTAAGTAAACACAAGGAAGAGCGGCGGCCATGTTGGACCTCGCGGGATGTCGAGGAGTCCGATCTCCTTCATCGTTGCTTTACGACCCTGAATCATGTATATCAGAATATAAATGAACAAAAAGGAGAGAGCAACTTTTCTGCCGTTAGGGTTAAATAGTCATGTGATTTTTCAAACCCTAAGGGATGATTTTCCAAGCGGCACTTTAACTGGGAAATACGAACCTGGAATTATATTCCAGAGACAAACTATTATTACCTTGTACTTTTTGGGATATTACTTGTTGGAGTTGGCTTTAAAATAACATTAAGAAAATGCATCAAGATTTGGTACTTATAATATGCTTAAATAATAATCTAACTAATTTCTGCCTGTATATAGTGGTCAGGCGAACTAACTAGAGGGATTCAATTCAATTACTTTGGATCTACATATGCGTAACATAAGAAATCCCCCTGAATATTCATGACATCGGCAATGATCTTATTTTCCATGTTGCCAAACATGAAGATAACGTGATTTAATGTCGTGATATTTCCTGGATCACCAGGCATTGCTCCAGGTTGTCTGTCACCATCATTTTTGTTTGACCAGATTAGGTCCTCATAATCTCAAGCGAGAGGGGAGGGAGAGGTACTTACGGATACTCCGGTGGAGGGGGCCGGAAGCCAAAGGCACCTTCACGCATCAAATTAGTGCCACCCATCTCAGACAGGCGTGCTGGAAGTTCTTTCGACTGCCAATCCCACCACATCTTGTCGATCCAGGCATGATGAAGATAGAAGATAGGATCACCAGAGCTAGAAACACCTTTGGCCATCTGGTGAATGTGTTGTCGTATTAGATTGCCGCACTTACACGATCATCGAAACTGATGTAGTGAAACAAGGGCGGGAAAGGGTTCTTGATCATCACTCACTTGGCCCCCAACGCCATTATGGCCTCCAGCATGTGGTTCGCGCTCGATGCAATGCCATGCTGATATCCAGTCAAGTTGAGAGGTGCAGTTCTCTACCCGTTCCCGGGAAGTGTACAAGCTGACCTCATCATTGAATTTTCGATCAATGCAATGATCTGTAATTTCATATCCTGGTCCCAACGAGTTTGTATAATTTGCGAATGGGCCGTCAGTGATACACCCTTCCTTGCTGGATCCATCGCCGCCAAAGCCATAGACGGGGTCGAAAATGTCGGCTGAGGAGAACTTCCCTGCATCTTTTTGTTCATACCAATAGCTGAAAATCCAAGTTCCGAATATGTTAGAAGATAGTAGGGTGGATATTCGACAGAAACCCTCTGGGGGGTGTTGGGATACACGCACACAAACGGACCAGAACTCACGGTTGGTAACCTTTATAACCACACTCTTCTCGAAGCGCAGTCTCATGATTATACAATAGCAAGCGATGGAACGGAAGAAATGCTCCCTAAGCGACATATTTCAAATCAGCACGGGCTTCAAACTACAGTTGTATCAACCGGTCGTGGCATGGTGGGAACATACGACAAAATGGCTCATATATGCCGCGTGCACATGGAGAGCTTGAAAATCATCAAACCGTGATACTGCACCTTTCAGGTCAGTTTTCGCTGGTAATTTCATCAGACAGAGCTCAGCATTGATGTATGCTAGTTTCTCATCGTTGCTCAAAGTGTGCCTGCAATTTTTATCAGCTACTAACTCTCGCAAACACATGTGTGGAGCACGCTTGTTCTTCCAGTTATATGGGAAGAATGTGCGTACCATGCTTTGCGCTGTGCTGGTGTGGTACATTGCGCTGAAACGACTGAACATACCACAGGCACGAGAAGAATGACTTTGTTGAGCCAAACCATGCTGAGCCGTATACGATTGATTTTCGAACGCGAAGCTGTCATGTCATGAAAGGCGCAGATACTCGAAAACAAAAAAAGAAAGAAAAAAAAGTAGAAACCAAAGAACAAGCCGGAAGATACGACGATATTTATTCGCATATCGCAGCCGTAGAGAATCTATAATCTACCTCCGTCCACCCTACTGCTGCTTGCAAATGTTATGCAACCCAACATTTTATTGTAAGCCAACATAACAATTGTCCTGGGAGACCACATATTTGGTGCAAAAACATGCAGTTACGAAGGTATCGGTAATGTTAGCAAATAGATTGAATGGGTCGAAAGTTAATAAAAATCACTAGGCACTCAAGAGCCTCCCGTCAGGATACGCTTATGGTTGCTGGTCAATTGCATTTCGATCCAGAACGCTGCCCCGCGCCTGTCTCTTTAAAGGTTGAAACCCTTTACGGGGTTGAGTTGGTTTTTGGTTTCATGAGCTTTTGGTTGCGTTCTGTCGAAACCAAAGACTCATTCGTGTCCATTGTTCACGCCAATCATCGAAGCATAAGCAATGAATTTTTTCCACCCATGGTTTCTAGGCTGAATGCTGTTGAAATGGCTCACATCACAACAGTAAAAGTCATACACTATTATCCCGCTACCGAAATTCAATCCGCGAGACGGATTTTGGGTTCCATGTAGAGTTGTAGGCATTAGAAGAGACTCTTCCTCTATCAGTATCTCACAACAAACAAACCTCGGCTTTTTTGTTTCCTACGTGGCGTAACCAATAAGCTCATTTCAATGGTTCGCAAATCTAACAAGTGGAAGTTAACTAGGATAAATATATCTATGTGTTAGAGACCGCTTTGTGTTGGTGAAATGAGTTAACCTTTATTCAGATACTTGTCTCAGCCCTCTTAAAATTGGCTCTTTTTATTTATTTATGTCGATATAAAATGGAGATGTAGTCCGCGCACAAAGGTAGGAAAAAAGCGAGGGATAAGCGTCTCCTTTAAAGCTCTTAAGTTCTCATCGTAGGAGGACCAGGTATAAAAATCCCCATGGTTTGATCTTGTTCATTTAAACCGCTGAGCGCTCAATCTATATGTTATCTGCCTGTCTGAATGTTCTTCTCATAATTAGCCTTTCAATCTTTTCAAGAAATGGAATACTGAAAATCTCACCTCTCACAATAGCACCAGATGTAGTTATCCTCCATCCATATATCTAGGATATATTACCCAGACATATAAAACGGATTGGGTAACAAGGGGTGTTTCCGACCTGACAACCTGCCACAACAGATGCACCTCAATATTCCAGACAGCCAATCAAGGCAATCAATGTGCATTTATGCAGTACCAGTCGCTTGGGCCTGTTCTAGCTCTTTATCCCCATTATTACCTAGGTATCTACCCATAATCATGCATCGCTTCTATGGGCCAACCTCCTTCAAATTGATCATTTGATCGGTCATAATTCGAGATCGAGCCTGCATGTAGTCGAACTCGTACCAAGAGGTTGTAAGGACATATGGGTTGAATTAACGTCGCACAACTTTGCTCAATCATAAAGAAGGTACACAGGCCCTTCCCTGTAGCTATTCCGCCGTTGATCATCTGACACAGCAGAGCTAAAAGGCATAAGAATGCTGTGTAATAATGCGCGCCAGCATGGCGGTGTATAAATAAAGTATATGTATATACGGAGTATAGATATGCACATGCCTATCCACGTATCGTATCGCACCAGACCATACTCCGTAATTTGTCGGTTTTGGTGTGAGCTGGATCTTCCGGCCTCGGTCTCCGTCTTTGGGCTTCGTTAAAATAAAAAAAATGAAAAGGGGGAACTAACTCTCTTGCCTAGGGTATCGGAAGAAGAGAATAATATAGATGCCTTAACTCAACGTTTCCTTTTGTTTTGCGGAGCTATGAACAATCAATATGTTACGCTCTCGCTCTACTTTAAGGAAAAGTGTTTTGCTCCTAGGCTTCACCATTTCTTTCTCCTTTTCGCACTCCCTTTCCGACGAAAGAGCGTGTAACTTTTCCAATCCCTTCAACCTTGGAGCCTGGCGGAGCCAAGCTATTGTTTGTCAGCGGTAGGAAACTGTGGCGGAAACCCCCGCAGTTTTGAATACTAAACACATACCCAATGTCATCATCATATTGGACCGCCGAACGCTGAAACGAACATGGATCAAGTCTTTAAAAAAATCCGAAAGCAAATGAAATTATAGACTTAATTCTTTGATCTTTTTCCTGGCCCCTTACCTGAAATTAACCCTCCAAACAACTTGCTTGATCCAAGCTTCGCAGCTGATCACAATTTCTCAACTCATCTCCTCTACCTCAGGAGATGACCACTCTGGCATCCTATATAGAGGCGGACGTGCTCTCTCGAAATCGCCGCTAGATTTCCTACGTGCCTCTGTTTCCTGCCTCAGGGCGTCTTCTTCTGCTTCTTTTGCTTCTTCTTCCTAAGCCATATTATTGCCATGCAGTTCCTTTCTCTAGCGCTTGTGCTTGCGCTTTTTGCCCTCAACACCTTTGCGCATCCTGGTGAATCTGTCAAACCAGATGTTCACCGGCGCCTACATCATCTTGAACATTTTGAGAGACGAGGGATTTACGAATGCACGAACGAACTCCAGAAGCGTGGTTGGATAACCCACCAGGCCGATAGAAGGCATGCCCACTTGAACGAGCTTCGGAAGCGGGCTGGATATAGCCCTCTGGCTCGCCGCGATTCCAGCCTTGATGTAGAGCTTTTTGGCCGCCAAGCTGGTTGCGTGCTGGATCCTGAAGTTACTGAGGGACCCTACTGTAAGAGTTTTTTTTTAATTATCACTTATTTTCTCTAGGATAAAGCCAGCTTACTGAGCATTCATTGATAGGGGTTGCTGGCGAACTTATTCGCCAGGATATTCGTTCAGGAGTGGGTGGTAAGACGGAAACTGGCGTTGTCCTCCACCTTGATATCAATGTTATTGATGTGTCGAACTGTCGGCCCATCCCAGATGCATATGTTGAGATATGGGGCTGTAATTCTACTGTGAGAACCTCCTCCGTAACTTAAAATAGGCTGTGTAAATTCCCGTTTGTCCCCGTACTAAGCATGCATTTTTTCTCTCTCTATAGGGTGTCTACACTGGTGTCGTAGCTGCTGGCAATGGTAACGGCAACCCCTCCGAGATCGATAACAACTCCCTGCGGGGAATCCAACCGACAGCTAAGAACGGCACGGCTTCTTTTATCTCCCTTGTTCCGGGTCACTACACCGGACGTGCCAATCATCTGCACAGTAAACTTGATCTCCTGCCCCCCCAAGAATCTAAATTTACTCTACATACACCCAGACTAATCAACCAAATCCCATTTTAGTGATTATCCACCACGGTGCCACCAGACTCAAGAATGATACCATCAGCGGTGGCACCATCTCCCACGTTGGCCAATTGTACTTCGACGAATCAGTTCTTAAGAGCGTCGAAGCCACGGCGCCATACACGACGAACACCCAGCGATGGACGCAAAATGCTAGAGACGGGCTGTTCGAGCTGGGGTTTCAGGGAGGCGATAACCCCATTATCCAGGCCCAGATGATTGGCAACTCCATTGAAGACGGACTCTGGGGAACTATCGACGTTGGCGTCAACCCTCGCGCCGTACGGAACCCGAAAAATGTGAATTTCTGGACCGCTGATGGTGGTCTGCGAAACACCGGCTCCATGTGGAATGAGCTTCCCAGGACCAGCGGCACCGGCGCTTTCGGGAGGGCCCGCGGACAAGCTCTCAGGAGCGGAGGACTAATTGGTGGTGCAGTGAGAAATATTAGATCCTTTTTCGGGAATCTCCTGAACTGAGGTGGGGAGGTTGGACGGCAAAGGAAAGCTTTGGTGCGGAGGGCTTGCTTGGTTAAACTGGCCCAAGATTATCCAATTGTGTATAGCTCTCAAGACTATACTGCGTATATCCGTCTAGTTTGTGATCTCTTTTTTTCTCTTTGGCTAGTACTCCTACTCTGCGCGCTAGCATGTTATATATTCCATTCACGGCTGATATATCAAAATTTTATTTTCTCAAAGTTACCATTATTTTTCTTGGATTCGTTCTTCTCTAGTTTATTTCTCCATCTCATAGTTTTAAAGTACTGAAATTGACCCTGTACCCAGAACCTACACTGTCACTGTATAAATCGGATGAAAATGCAATCTGTGCTGGCCCCCATTTCCATATACACTTTCTATTCCTTTTCCGTTCAGTCCAAAATGACTGTGAAACAAAGAAGGAAAAACAAACAAAGAAGAAGAAAATTAAGATGCAGGACAGGCAGAGATGAGATTCTCGTGTCAGGGGTGTGATTTGAAGGAGAGCAAAGCCATCGCCAACTGAATCCACGGAGTACGTGTATGGATCTGGAGTCAGGGGTACTTGTCGGCGCAATTGATGGGATTTTAAACTATGATTGGCAACAACCCCAAGAAACATCAAGTCAAATAAATAGAGTGGCTTAGATAGGTACCAAAATTACACGCACAGTTCTCCTAACATTTTTATCACTTTTAGTCAATAATTACGTCCAACAATTCCATTCAAGTGGTTGAAGCCAGGCGGCGAGAAGGCTGCTGCCACCTCCTTTCAAGTTTTCCACCTCAACACTCTGGTCTCACAGGACGGTGCTTAACTTGTATGGTCCTTGCCACTGCCATGAGGGCGTATCAAGGAAATTTTGTAGGGAATATCCAGGAGGCTGTAGGTATTCTTTTTAGAATCAGGGGCAAGTCGAGGGATTCTGTACCAGGGTGCCATATGTCTTCGCTGCATGATAAACCTACCGAGGTATATATGCCTGAGGGCAGGGAAATTCCAACGAACGGCAACGATAGAACAAGACCTAAAATACATGGCGGTGCCCCTATTGAATAGAGTGAAATATCCCAATGAAACGGGATGGGTAGCGAGCAGTCGCATCACATCCTGTTTCTAAGGCGCTTTTTAACAATCACTATATATATCCTATTCGAATGCCAATGATTGTCCTCCCTCCCCTCCCGGACATCTTTTGTTTGTCCCTCTCTAAACTTATCCTTCCTCTACTCTACGGACCTCATCAGCGATTCCATTTCATCGTCTGCCCTTCAATCCGCGCTGGTCATGGGCGGTGTCCTATCCTATCGACGGGAAGAAGAGCGTAGAAAAGTGGACTCAGGGAGCGAGGAGAATTGTTAGAAAAGAGGGGGGGGGGGGGGGGGTTTATATGATTTCGATGCGGCTCTTATTTCCGATTCTGGAACGTTGTCCCTGTGAAATGGTGCGCACCTTCCCCAACTGTCGTCGTCGTCGTCTCTGATTTACACGACACCCTGTACTGGTAGACTGAGACAAGGTATGATGACTCTGGCCCTGGGTACTTCTATCACGAGAGGCAGTAATCTAGTGAGTGAGAGTCATTTCCATTGCTGATTTCGATAACCAACTCTTTTTTTTCTTACGCAAACAGTAATCTGTCAAGGTGTGTCCCAACTTTACTGCAATATGTTGTGTAAAGATCTATGTCAATGGTGAGTGTGGGCCGTGCTAAATACTACTTGTAACAATGACTAGGGCTGAGGGACCCCCTTTCCACAGATTTCCAGCGAATACAACGACATGAGAAAGGGAGGTAAAGTAAGCTTAAGTAGCTTAGTCTTGCTTTGATTGTGTATTCGGTTACATGAAGATCGTGTCTATATAAAATAGAGAGAGAGAGAGCAAGTAGAGACACGTTGCTCTTGTGGATATGCTTCGAAATGATAAGGAGCACGAAATGTCACTTGCATATGTACAGTACATGTACCTAGGTATGTATCTACTACCAATCTAGAGAAACTACCGGTATAAGACTACATCGAAGTTAATCTATAAAAGAGTAGACATGATGATATCAAGAGTAAGGAAAAGAGGCCGTAACATTTAACCTCAAGAATCAGATCAAGCCATGGGATGATTCATTCTCAGCTTCTCCTTCTCAAGAGCGCCCCACCCACTTTTTATTATTATTTGAAGCTTGTTTGTCGGTGCGTGTGTTACAACATCCCCAATCTCTTACGAATAAGAAAGAGAAGCAGAGAGACACGACGAAAAAAATGTATGAAGATAAATACTACCAATAAATCAATAATATCAAAATAATGTAACAGGCAAAAAAAGGAGGCACACAGGATGTAATGTCAACACTACAAAGGGAGGACAAGAAGATAAGTGACGAATAGAAAAGAAGAAGAAGAAGAGAGATATAGATTTGGCAAAAAGCAAAGAAAATAAAAAGACAGAATAGATAAAAGAATCAGTAAATCAAAATACAGGCAAGGGTAATTTAAAAATTCAAAATTCAAAAGCCAAAAATATATGCTTAAAATGTAAAGCGAAAACAAAAGAAAAGCGAAGAAAAGAAGAAGTAAAGCCCGTTTCCTCCCATCCCTTTTTCCATTCCCTTTCCATATATACCATTTCCCATTTGCGAAAAAACACAGAATATAATAAACAAAAAAAGAAGAAGAAAAGCGAAAAAAGCGCAAACAATCAAACATAACCTCCAATTTTCCCTTTCCCATTCCCATTCCCATTCCCATTCTTCCATTTTTTTACCCCTTATTGAGCGGTAAAAAAAAAAAAAAAAATTGAATGAAAGAACGCAATATATATCCCATAAAAATTTCCCTTCCATTAATGATTTCTTTTCATTTCAAAAAGATCCATATTCCCCCCTTTTTTTTACAATCCATATCCCGTCCGTCCTGCAATGTTTCCGTCTTATATAAACAATGAAAAAAACAATGAAAAGTATTTTACCTATAATAACAAAAGAATTCGAGTACAAAATTTCGACAGGTGGCAAGTGGCAAGAGTAGGTAAGTCGGTATCGGTTTGTATTCAGTATATATATACGGAAACAGGGTTGTACAGATATATATATATATATATGGAAATATATCCTAGTTCCGTCGATTTATCGATTTGTGAGTGAAATCGCTTTTGGAGGTAAACGAGAGCGAGCGAGTTGATAAAGATATGTGCAAAGTATTGACTTTCGTGGTTCCCAGGTAACGCTAAATGCTGGATCCATGGGACCGTTAGCAGGAACGAAGAGTAAACTTTTCCGTTTTTTTGGTTTCCCGTTCCTGGTTCCTGGGGTCTTGAATAGTTAAATTTAACCCTCCACCTCCTCCGCGTTTCGCGCGGAAGACGATGTAGCGACAGCGGGAGTGCCGGGTCCACTGCGGCCGCCGCTAGCAGCGCCGGCTGCCCGGGACCGTTTACTGCGCTCTAGCCACTTGCGCTTTCCAACGCGGGTCTCGAAATGCGGTGCGACGGAAGTGAGTTCTTGGCCTGCGGTAATCATCGTGCTGCGCATTTTGTTGCGGTAGGCGTCCACTATAAAAAGATTAGCCAATAGGGTTCCTGTGGTAATCGTAAGCAAAAGGGGGTGGGGGGGAAATGCAAAGGTGGAAAAATCATACAAGCTCTCTGCAGGAATAGAGTCCTTCCCGCAAAGACTCTGCTCTGTCCCCAGCTCATGCGATATCCCAAATCGTTCAGCAGCACTTCCTTATCGCGCTTGCCTCTTGCGATCTTGGGGACTGCTAGATTCGCCTCTCCATCGAGTGTCGGCACAGGAACCAGAGTTCGACCAACCGTCGCTCCCGCATCGTCGTGGCTTTCTTCATGATCACCCCCAACATCACCGATGAACCTGCCACCGCGGCTACTGCGTCCAAACGGGCTCTGCACGGGGAAATACGTCCGCGGGAATACAGAGTTGGACTTGCGATAGGAGTCCGGGATTTCCTTCATGTCCACCTGATCGAGCATGACTTTAACTCGGACTCTGCACCCGCGTTGCGGGTCCTCGACGAGGATGAATTTCCTGCGACGTCCCTCAGGAAGGTCGCCGAAAAGAGCGGCGTTATCGGGGCTGCGGTCATCGCTTTCGGCGCGCGAGTGGGAGGTGGCGACGGTGGAATGGCGACCTAGGTGGTCTAGGCCTGCCTCGCGCAGGGGAGGAGGCATGGACGGGGCCGTTTGGGTATTGGAGGCCGGATTCGGGTATGTTGGGTAGCCATGGAACATATGGGCAGGGCGAATATCTGCGGGCGCTGGGCCAGGTTGGGCGTAGGCGTTTTGCGGGCCAGATGGACGATGAGTACCGTTCGAGTATTCAGGGTTGCCTATACATAGATAATATCAAAGGAATGGTTGTGATATTAGCCTACGCTGTCTGACATCTTCTGGCAAAGTTCACCAGGACGACAATGAGGATAAGCGAGACAGTAAAAAGCACACCGTGCTAGGAATGAAAGGTGTTTCCCTCCCCGTTTGACGAATAAGAGTGATAAGAGAGACCAAAAAAACGAAGATCAGGATAACATAGGTACACATCGACACTTCACCCATCCAAATACTTCCCAACATACTACATGAAGGTCATCAAAATCCTCTACCCGCTGTAAAAACAAGGCAAAAGCGGAATATATAGATGGTTGCATCCAAAAAAAAAAAAAAAAAGCTTGCCAAAGTTTTCTTCTTTACACATCGACACTTCACCCATCCAAATACTTCCCAACATACTACATGAAGGTCATCAAAATCCTCTACCCGCTGTAAAAACAAGGCAAAAGCGG